>SNQJ01S0232156.1:3034-13918 GCA_010110895.2 Picea sitchensis
CCTTCCTATCAAGAATATGTAGTGGCTCCACATGAAACTCACCTTCAGGTTCCACCTGAATCACATTCAAATTTACAACATGAGTTATGTCATGTACATAATTATTTAATAGTGAAACATGAAATACATTGTGAACTTTTAGGTTGGCTGGAAGTGCAAGCTGGTAGGCCACTGGCCCTGCCTTGGAGATAACTTGAAGTGGCTCACAATACCTTGGTGCTAACTTGTTACTTTTTCCCAATTTTAGAACATTGTTATTGGGTCTAACCTTAAGATAAACATGATCCCCTATGTTAAATTATGCATGTGCTCTTTTCAAATATGCAAATATCTTATGTCTATATATCCTATGCAATTTTCAAGTTTTGTTAAATTGTTTTTTGTACAATTGTTTCCATTTATTTTAATATATCTGGGCCCAATATAAGCCTATCAATCGAGCTATCCCAACTAACAAGTGTTCGATATTTTTTGTTCTACATTACCTCAAGGGAATCATCTTTAAGGAAGCATGATAACCATTATTGTATGTAAACTCAACCAAGTGGAGGTACTCTTCCCGCTTTGTGGGAGATTCCATCACATACATCCACAACATATCCTCTAAGATTTAGGTAGTCCTTTGAGTCTGATCATTAGTTTGAGAATTGTATATGGTGCTAAAGTTCTGTAACATCCTGCTCTACTCAACACACTTTTATTGACATATTCTTTGAGGACACTTTTGTACAAGTGATCCGGTTATGGTATTTTATGATTTCGTTTCGATTAAGGGTTATATATGATGATGATGTAATGTGACTTATAGATATTTTTATGTATATGTATTGATAAATGCTACTTACGAGTTTTTCTAAGTGTGCAGGGAACATGACAGGTTATGTATGCTGATGGAATCGATGGATTTCCTTGGACTCTAGATTGAGTCTGCAACTGGATTTTATTTGTTTGAGTATTTCATTTTATGCACATGTGAGAGATGATTGATTTCAGTATGATTTATGTATATATATTATTAACACTATTTTTTTCAGTGGATGCAGGCTTGACTATGCTTACTAATCCGACTCACATAAGGAGTAGAGGGGCCATGCATAGAAACTAGACATTGAGGGAGAGGTGCAGCAATGTTCCTGTCACATCCTACTACCACTCTCACTGTGGCCAAATGGTAGGTTAATGATTAACTAGTTAGAGAGGTCCACGATGTCATGAGGGTAGACTGAGACAATCGCTCACAAAGATTCTACAGGGCACACAATAAGACAGAGTCCTTATTCCTTAGAAGCCCTTAGTCTCTCACAAAGTCAACCGAATGGAGTTTTGACTTCGAAGGGTTGTACAAAATTCCAAAAACAATCTAAAGTGAGTGGCACCCTTGGAGGAGGAAGTTGCATCTTGAAGGGTACGTTTCATAATTAAAACATGAGTCAATAAATATAGGTGGCCTAGAAAACATTGAAGTGATTAGACCTTGTTAGGATAAAATAATTAATTGAAAGGTAAATTATTAATTATAAGTCTAACAAAATACTAATTCCAAGTCTAAATTTAATTGAGGGACTAGTTAAAGTATTAAATAAATTAAAAGAATTGAGATAAATCAATTTCTAGGAAAAAGTGAGAAAAAAATATAAAGATTGGATAAGATGCATATGTTTGCATGAAAATAATAAAATAGATTTTTAAAATAGAAAGAAATAAAATATGAGAGATGTAATGTACCCCAAACTCATTAAAATAAAAATAAAAATGATCAAGGAATTAAAGTCTATAAATCAACAAATTGTTCGTGACACATGAAAATATTCCTCTTATATATATATATATATATATATAAGACATTGTTTGTTCACTTAAACATTTTACTCTACTGGAATATCCATCCTAATAGTCTGTAGGAGGTTTACTATCGAACAAAAATAACTTATTGTTGCTAGAATTAAAATAAAACATAGCACTTTGATTAGATTAACTCATAATCTAATTTACCTTGCTATTGAACATAAAGCCATAAATTTGAATGCATTGTTAAATTGGTAACTATGACTACCAAGGTCCATAGCATAAGGCTCATCACATAACATATTAGGGTAACCTCATACACATGTTATCCATGCTAATGAATTTCATAAACTATGTTATAATTTATGTTAGTTTTACTATGTTAAAGAAATTCATGTAAGAAAACTATAACATAAGGTTATCACCCTAGCGGACTAGGAGACATCACTATCATAGTTCATAGTCCACGCACTAGGGTATTAACATATCCATACCATAACACTTTCCATAGTATAACATATATGTTTAAAGTGACATATAGTTTACAAACTAAGCATGAAGTTAACACCCATCTCCCATGTTAAACCTATCCACCTGACACTTGGTTTTAATCCTATCACCCAACATTCAAGTGGTTCGAAAATGAAAAAGAGGTGGATGATAGGTCAAGTCTAAAACTAGGTTATTATATCATGTAGGAATTTACATTCTGGCCAACCCATTAATGGTGATAGGTCTATCCAGTACCCTCTGGAACTGTCACTATAGGGAAACACCCAATGTGGGCTAGCCACTTCCGTCAATTTACATGGAAGAGATGTGGGGCATATAGTTGATCTTACTCCACTAGCGAGGGGCTGAAGTTATCAATCATTCTTCGTAGTTGCCTCTTTTGTTTTGTAAAATATTTGTCTTTGCATTGTATCTGACTGACGATTGCATTCCTCTCTGTGATAGCGTTGGGCCTTGGTGGAAAGTGGTATCAAGGGCACTCTGGAAAGTCTCTTAACAGGTGAGGTAACTACATTGTTATATCTATAATACAGTTTAAATGGGTTCTCTTGAGTTATGCATTTCCTTTGTAATTATGCTTTGTACAACTCATTAATCTTGTGACATAATATGTTCAGTGTGTAATATTGTTTCTGCAAGCACCCTCTAATTGATGAAAAGGGTTTTTGAACAAACATTTTCTAATGGGTGCATACTTCATTTACTATATAATTCCTTCTCTATCTATATAATGTATGTTCTCTGTGGAATATTTTCTCAGTGTATGCAATACATGTTCTCTATGGAACATCTTCTTTTTCTATGCAATGCATGTTCTCTATGGAATATCTCCTCTGTCTATGCAATGCATGTTTTCTGTGGGTGTTGAGTCACATTTCTCGTACTATGTTTTCTAGGGTTGGGACGAAACATCCATATGATATTTCACTTTCGGATGTGCTCATCTCTTGTTCCACATTGATAATTATTTTTCATGCATGTTAGGTAAATCCCTTTAAATCTTAACACTCGGTTTGGTGTTTGTTAGTATGTTTTCTCCTCTATTGGATATTTTTTTTTTAAGATGTATCTTCGAGATCTTCCCCTGCCAAACTGTGATCAATGCAGTTATAATTTAAATTCTCTGCCATTTTTTGGTGCGGGTTTTAAGTCCGTACATATTCATTATAACCTGCAACCTTTGTCATGGAGGAGTTGTGTGAGGAATTAACCTTCGATTTGGGACCTATACATGTAGAAACAGGATGAAAGTCATTTCCGCAAGATTATGATATTAACTCTTACATTTTAACACTTGGTTGTGGTATTCACAACATCATACGCTTAGTGGATACATTTGAGACTTCGATTATTTAACAATGTAATATAATTTTGTAATTACGTTCTCTATTTTAAATGGCAAGGTTAAAACCCTTATTCGTCGAAAGACAAAAACGACGCTTCTTGTATGAAATCAATGGGTAAGGAGTATCCTTGCTGATAAGGAAAAACGTGCTCTGTCTCTGTTAAAACACCCACAGTTTTTCAACCCTGCCCCTTTAAAGGTAATTCGACTGTTATAGTTCAATATGTTTATAGTTTGAGAACTATTTGATTCATTCAATTTTAATAGAAGAGTTAGGTCCTCACTGGAATCTTCATACACCCAGATCAACTCCTTTGTTCCTTCGTGGTGCTTCACAATTTAAAATTATTTCTATTTTTATTACCCATATATATGTATAAATATATCCAGATCACATTTTGTAAATGCTTCCTTTACTATAAGTATTATTCTCGTCTGTGTATAAAGGTAACTTTGTTTTAATTTGTTAGTTCTCACAATATTCATTGGCAATCTGTATGAAGGTTGGTATTTTCCTTTGAAGAAATACTTGTTGGTTATTATAACCCTACTCTTGATTACTATCAATATTTATTTTGTATATATTCTCTCTGTATCTTATAAACTACATGATATCAAAGTTACCGAACTTAATTAGAATTTTGTTTATTTTTTATTACCTAGATGAGTAATAATTTCTCATGTATATAAACTAATGATGGGTCCCTTTGTCTTACGATGGAACACATCAAATGGATTATTCTCCCACTTCCATCCTGGGTCATGGATTGACTACTTCGCAATGCAACGTTGGCCCTATGGCATTCAATCATGATCGCAAATAAGTATGCTTTGACTCTTCCATTTATCTTATTCTTTAATGTTTTTACAATAGTAAGTTACAATTAACATTGCATTACTTCTTTGTAGGTTGGGGAAATGATCATGCACTTGATGAAGAAGATTGGGTTGTCCACAGAAGGTATTCAAGTTCTAATTTTCCTCCACCAGTCCATGCACACTTGCAGACAATTCATGCAGTCTTTTAAATTTTTGTTTAGACTAGCTATGGATTTCTTGTGTCTAAGGAACTCAAATTGTAACATTTTGGTCAATGACCTATTGAATGTAATCAATATGTATATATTTTTTCTATTAACCTATGATCTATTGTATGAGACATATTTCTTTTATTTTTAGATGAAAATAAACATGTATTGCGACTGTTATTCTTTGTACTCGGCATAATAGCAGAAATACAACACAGATCATTTATATATATATATATATATATATATATATATATTGAACCTTTAATAACATACCACTACAGGTATTATTATTGTTGGGCCAATTAATTGTTTCAATAAAGTCCCACATAAGTGTCAACCAAGTTCGTAAACTGATGAACTGCATGCATAGTATGTGCAGGAAAAGGACATAAGTGTATCCTACTTTTTCTTTCAAGGAGAAAGAGAGCTAGGTGACCTACCAAGCGTTCATGAACATAAAAAGAAACCACTACTCCACACAACTAATTAATAACCAAACCAAGGAATAAACTATCTAAATCCTATTTTATGTGTGAAAAACAATCAACCTTTTAGCAGTACAGTAAAGAAACAAGAAACTAATGAAAAAATAATAGCACTTACCCAGGTAGGTGTCTTATCAATCAACAGTATGAATCCACTCAAGTATTCATATAATCGTGTTACTGGTCGATAATAAGGCTAACCAGCTTGAGAGTAATTCCTAGTGTCTAACCTACCCTTAACATAAAATGTTTGCTTCACTACAAGAAGGAAAGACTCTATGGTGCTATTGCATTCTTACCCATAGAAAGTAAACCAAAGTGCAGGTGAATGAATCTAAACAAGCCTTTCCACAAATCTTCACACTTCAATTGGTGGGTGAAGCAACGTGATAACACTACTCTATGAAGAAGACTTACAGATACCAGTAAAACACCCAATTTTCACTCGATTGAAACTAAACTCTTGTCTGCTGAAACATCATCCTAATTTTCTAAAACACCTCTAGAGGTCACACCACACTTAGAAAGAAGGAAACTCAAATCACACACAGAGGATCCTATTAATAACTTGAAGAACTATGCCCTTAATACCATAGAGTTGGAGTATGGAGTTATCAACTGAATCCTTTGTGAATACAATCCATTTTCCCAACAACCAAAGAGTATTTTAAAGTTTCCCAATATGTGACCAGGTCATCAAAGATTATATCAATTCTTGATATCAATCCTTTTCATTTAATATATGAAAAACAAACATCTGCTTAAGAGGATGAAATTTACAATATGATCATGCCTTACACTCCAGATCTTTGACTTTGCTCATAAATAAGTCTTTATTAACCACGGTCAACACTTTAAACACAACTCCAAGTTGGCACACACATAGTGGGTAATTTTAGTATCTTAGTTCAGTTTAGTCATTGGATCATATGAGCTTTAGCTTTATTAACAAGTGTGTGAGGTATTTATATCATACATTCATCATTGTGTAAGCTACCGATAAATCTTGGAACATGTTTGGCTTTCAAGATTATACAAGAAGGAGGTATACTTCAGTAAGATGCAAATATTAACATTCATTCACACACATGTTTGTCTATATGAAAGCCTTCCATTGTACTAAGGGAAGTTCGATTTATAACACATGGAAATCCACAGTGAGTAATGAGCACACAGAATATAAATAAAACCTATAGTTTTAGAAACCACTCCACACAAAGCTATTCATGAACATAGCTACAAAAAATAGAGAATGAATAATATACAAAGAACTCAAATTACCACGGGAGGTGGGCCCACACCTTCCCAAGTAGTCAGTGGAAATGATTTAGTAACTCAGAAATGTACAAACAAAATAAAACAAATCCTTATTGATATTAAATGGAAATATTTAACTAGATTACAACATATTCATTACAGTATGGAGAAAAAAATAAGTAACATGGATTTCTGTTATGTTTAGCAAAGAGTATCATCCTGTACATAGAGAAAATACCCCTATATATCAAGTTTTGAGCATTTATAAGATTACATTTTCCTCCCCTGTTCTCGTGGACTAAGTGGTAAAAATTAATATCAAAACTGAAGGATCTTACTGACCATGATTTCCTTTATCCAAGGATACAATCTTAGGAAATTGATCTAACAAACTAGATATTGTTACTACTCTAAGTTCCAACCCCAATCCGGTGTTGTGTTGGAAGGCCTGCCTATGGGTTGTCTTGAAGTTCTGTGTAATGCAGAGAAACTCTGGGCATAAATGAAATGGTCAACATCCATATCAATGGTCACACGAACAATACCCATATTGCCAAATCCAGTATGGGCGCACACATCTAGGAGAAGCCACAACCTCAGGTATTAGAATGCCTGTGTTGGTACTGAAATGCATGGAATAGTACGGGAACAGTTGTTACAGTAAAAAGGTGAGTATACTTTTATCATTGGTAAAATGTAGCCAAAATATCCTAATTAATTCATTAAGAACTCAAAAAATATCAAAATAAACAACTTTTACCTCATGCTAAAATCAAGATCTTAGGGAGGCAAAAAGGGTAAAAGTAGGAGATGAGTTGGATTTCAATGGCTAGGTGGGAAATAAATGGCCGAAATAAGTGTATGGTGAGTGAAAAAATGGGAGCTCAACATTACCCCCACACCTGATCATTTGCATGTCCTCATGCAAAGATATCGCAAAATTGTTCAAAATTGAAATGCATACTCTCTTCAACCACTAAGAGAGTCTTGTAGCATTTATCAGTATGTTGAGGCCTGCGTTTTTCTTTTCCATCCCATCACTCCTCCTTGGTTTCTCTGGCTGAAGTATTTTATGCATCTTCTTATTGATTTTCTTAGTTTTAGATTGAAGTTTCTCAAGCTCTTCATTTCTTGCTCTGCCCTTTTAATTGTTGATTTTCCCTTTCAGTACACTTGTTTAAGGCAAACAACTCCAAGAATTCCTATTCCATCTTTTTAACTTTCCTACTTCTCTTCCTAAGTTTCCTGTCCATAGTATTTTCAATAAAATACTCATCCATCAAGACATTTGAACCCACTCAATCTTAAAATCCTTTCTTATAAGATCCAAGAACAACTATGCTGGGAGTTTTTGGAGTCCCATGCTTCTGTTTATTTTTTGCAGTCTGATCTACATCTTTTAACATTCCATCATTACACTCCCCTTCACCTGAGGGCATTGAAAATTTTTCTCGTGGCTCTACTATTGGGTCTAGTTCGATGGGATCATTCATCTATTGGTCATTATGGCCTGCGAATTTTGTATACCGCTGATATTGTTCCACGGGTTTGGGTCGTTTAGCAACTCTGAAAATTTGTGCGATGGGCCAGGTGTCCTCATCATCAATAGAAATCAGATCCCCATTTGTTGCAACCTGTGGGTACATGGGGGCTATTCCATCCTTCTTTTTGTCATGCGTCCCCCCTTTTGGCACATCATTTTTTGTGGATCCTTGATTTACCATATTTTGGGTGACCCTATGAACTGGAGGGATCTCAAACAGTGGCTTGACAATCATATCCTTCTTTTCTGACTTACCATTCCTGGGTCTTTCCTTTTTCTGTTGTTTACCCAAATTTCTCGGTTCCTCTTCCACTGCCACATGTATTATTTCCTTTTTTTGTTGTTTACCCAAATTTCTCGGTTCGTCTTCCACTGCCATAGGTATTCTTTCCTTTTTCTGTTGTTTACCCAAATTTCTCGGTTCCTCCTCCACTGCCACAAGTATCAGGTCTATAAATTCATTCTCACCCAATAACTGATCCCATGTTTTATTTCTTTTATGGATCTCAACTTCTACTAAAATTTTAACTAATCCATGATGGTAAAGGCCACTTTGAGGGTCTCGACTATTCCTTCTTACCATCTTAGACATCTTTTCTAATGCTTTGTACAGATAATATGGGAAATTTATCAGTGCTTTGGATTCAAAATGAAGTAAAATTTGAACATGATATTGGTATGTGAGGGCATACCTTCCCTCACAAGTTAAGTACCTATGCAAAACTTCCAATGACACTTTCCAGTCATCCACAATGTATGCCCTTGGTACCCCCTTTGTCGAGGTCACGTTTTCGTATTTCGCCTTCAGAAATTGGTTGCAAATTCTTGTGCCAAGTGTCAATTTCTTGAACAAATATTCTCCGGTCCTGGGGAGGCCTATGACATTGGCTATGGTTTCCTCTGTAACTTATATTTCCAAATATGTGACCCTAGACAATTGTCAGTTAAAAATCTGTGCGAATTTAAGGGTAACCATGTCGTTAAACCCCCAAAATTTGGTGAAGAAGAGATGCAAAACTGCTTCCTTAAACATTTTCTTTCACTTATGATACTCAGGTATAGCTTCAAGTGCTCACCAAGAAATGGGTTCGTGGTGGTCTACCACCATGCTCAAATATATGTTTGGATGAAGGTTTCACTGAAGATGAATTAAAGAACACTCAGAGGGACGAGGCAAGTGAAGAATGCTTAGAGGAATGAGGAGGGTGTGGTCTGTGAATGTGGATAATCTCTCAACGGAGTGGCAATTTCAACATAGGTTGGATACAGAATGAATGGTGATCGATAAAATGACTTTAGCCACATCTAAAATCGTTGTGGTGCACCATTTATCTTTGTGATGGGGTGATGTTAATTCCCTTCGTGGTAATGATGGCGAGTCGACTCAGTACGGGAATAATAATTTAAACTCATGCAAATGTAATGGGAATCATTCAAATGTTCCTAGTTTCCCTTATGAGAACATCATCACTAATGTCATAGAGAAAGTGTGGTTTTTCATGAATTTGAGCTTTTTTCATGAATCAATCACCTGTGGAATAGAGATAATGCATATGAGTGGGTAAAATATTGAGTGATGTGGGAGAACAGAGATACAGTTCGTACAACAAGGAATATAGGGATGGCCAATCATTATGCTACATATATGAATTATATCTTTGATGATCACACAATACATGAATGGCCAAAATTTGAAGGCTAATTAACGAGGATGGGTTATATTGGCATGAAAAGTTGTTAAAACGATATCCTTTCTTCCTAATAAATGAAACATAATCTAAAAGCAATCTTACCTTAAAAATTCATAACCCATTTTAATTGTAGATGTGGAATTCATGTGGATACTGGAAGTGATGATGATGATATTAATGTTGTTGTCGTGTCAATGTTGTAGATGCCCAATACTAAAGGAGGAGATCATACTATGTATTATGCAAAAGTTTCTTTTAAAATGTGGTCAGAGTATTCCAATGCCTGTAGTACAATTCATGTGTGGGTGCAGAAATATTGTCGAGCACTATTTTTTCACTGATTCTCTAAACATGCTATTGCTTCACTATGTAAATTAAAAATGTAATGCTGAAAGATATTATGTAAAAATTTAACTCAAAACTGGTTCATAGAATATTTGAAAACTTAGGGAATTCTAAAGTTATTGGTAATGCTGGAATTTGAAATAAAAAACCAAGAGGAAAATAGAACTGTTGATGTCAAACTGTCATTCTATTGATTATGGAAATAACTGCAATGAAAGCGAAGAAACATTGGATGGATAGCCGAATCCAAACCATGTCATAGGCTCTGTGTCGAGGAACAAGTCTCAACTTTCAGCAGGAAACCCAATAAGAAGGTAGACAACCCCGTATTTTTGAGAAAATCTGAATCATTGCAACTGCCTTGTAGCCAACTTCCTTTTTATTCACACTGACTATTGCAAGTTGTCATCTAGATCATAATTACGTTGTCTTCACCATGACCCGAACCTTTGCAACAAATCCATCCATGTGAACGATTCACTATCATCGAACATGGATGGAAGTCATTGGATTACCAACCATTGATGAAAGTTGTTAACCAATGCGAGAATGTTCACCTTTGATGATGAAGAGAGTCAAGGTTCCATTGGTACAACTTGATGGGCATGAATTAATGAGTTGATGCTGAATGTCCTGGAAGATCTGAAAAATAGGAGGCATTAATGAATCCCCATTGTTGTCATCGAGATAATTGTTAACCAAATACCAATATAGCATAGAAAAACCTCAAAAAAAGTACTCAACGCCTTCAAAAAGAGATAATTCCAGATAATAAGCCTCTTCAAGGGGGAAACCTCCTTTTACCCCACTTAAATGTTCAAGTACAAGATGATTCAAAATGAAAATGTCTCCTTGGTATATATAGGAGACTAGGAGGTATAATTACAAC
>SNQJ01S0232156.1:15336-28069 GCA_010110895.2 Picea sitchensis
TGAAAATGTCTCCTTGGTATATATAGGAGACTAGGAGGTATAATTACAACTAATGGCCTAAAGCCGACATAAATAAAATAAAATTACTAATATAATATGCCCCAATTAAGGGGTAATGAGCCAATATTAGGGCTTAACAAAATCTGAATCATTGCAACTACCTTGTAGCCAACTTCCTTTTTATTCGCACTGACTGTTGCAAGTTGTCATCCAGATCATAACTGCATTGTCTTCACCATGACCCGAACCTTTGGAACAAATCCATCCATCTGAACGATGCACTATCATCGATCATGGATGGAAGTCATTGGATTACCAACCATTGATGAAATTTGTTAACCAATGCGAGAATGTTCACCTTTGATGACGATGAGAGTCAAGGTTCCACTGGTACAACTTGATGGGCATGAATTAATGAGTTGATTCTGAATGTCCTGGAAGATCTGAAAAATAGGAGGCATTAATGAATCCCCATTGTTGTCATCGAGGGAACTTGCCATTAATATATACAAGCCCCTGGGTACCGTCGAAATCTTTGACTTTGATCCCCTAGATGATGTGTTGAATTTAATGGAGACAAATCTATCAGAAGGACAGCCTTAATGCTTCCCTCATCATCTGACACGAGAATAGAAAAAATGATTTGAAGAACATGTAGTAATCTTTGACAGTTGAGGACAATAAATTTTATTTTGGGATAATCCACCAACAAGCTGGTTTTTTGAAAATCCCTTGTCTAACCACGTCAATAAACTAGTTTTAATGGCTAGACTATTTTTTCTTATTTGTTATTAGTTTTTTGTTATATTATTTTTTTCAATTTTCTTATGTACATACATTCTGAAAGTTGAATGAAAAATACTAAATCATAGGTGGGAGAGGGGGAAGGAGACCCCCTGCCTACTATCTCTATATCAAACTGTTGCAAAATATCGTATACAAAGTTATCCTTGGACATTGGTCTGTGATACAGCCTCAGTCGATGGCCATTGACCACAAAAGAATGTTGTTGGTCTTCAATTGTTGTTATCCTAACTGATCTATTGTTGATGACAGTCTTGATTTAGTAAGTCCCCAGCCATCTTGTATTAAATTTTCCTCTGAAGTTCTTAAACCAAGAATCAAAAAGGAGGGCCCAATCACAGGGCTTGAAAACATTTTTCTTGATGAATTTATCATTCCATCTAGCTCTTTGATCCTGTACCAGAATAGTGTGTTGAACTGCAACTTTCCTAATTTCATCCAACTCGTTGAGTTGGGATATTCTTTGTTTCTATGTGTCTAATAAATCTATGTCCAATTGTGTGGTTGTCCTAAAGGTTTTCACTTGAAGCTCAATGGGATGAAGAACATGTTTTCCATACACTAACTCATATGGAGTAAATAAGCCCACAACGCTTCCAAAATCATGGCTGCCTAGTCATTGTGATGAAGTTGGATTGTCTTAGTTAGGATTTCTTCCAATACCTTGTTTGTAGACTCAACTTGCCCATTTTCTTGCGGGTGATATGGAGAAGATTTATAGTTCTTTATCTGGTACTTTTGAGTAAGCGCTTGCATTGATTTAGATGTAAAATGTGTCCCATTATCTGTCACAATTTCTCTTGGAATGCCAAAGCAGGTAAAAATATCTTTGTAAATAAAAATATAACTGACTCTTCACTAGCAGAACGAAGGGATTTTGCTTCTACGCACTTAGTTACATAATTAGTGAAAACTAAAATGTACCTTTTTTTACGCTTCTGAAGGAGAGATTGGCCCCACAAAATCCAAGGCACATCTTTCGAAGGGTTCGAAAAGAACTTGGGTTTGTAAGGGAATCTCTTCTTCTTGCACTGGATTACCCATTCTCTGACAACTATCACAACTTCTCACATACTTTATGGCATCCTTAAACAACATTGCCTAATAATATCCTTGATGAAGCATCTTGTAGGCAGTCCTTTTATCTATGAAATGGCCTCCACAGGGGCTATCATGGCAAGCTTTCAGGATTTCATATGTTTCATCATATCGTACACGTCTTCTAATAAACATGTCAATCCCAATACGGAAGAGATCTCCCTCGATCCATGAATAAGTTGCATTTTTCTTGACAATTGGTTGCTTCTCTCTTAGGGAGAGATGTTGAGGAAACTTCCATGTGGCTAGATAATTGGATATGTCTGCAAACCACAAAATGTTAGTGGAAACAACAAACAAATGTTCGTCAGGAAAATTATCATCAACAAGGGTGTTTTCATCATTATTATGGATCCGAGAGAGAAAATCCGCAACTAAGTTTTCTTTACCAGGCCTATCCACAATGGTAATGTTAAATTACTGCAGAAATAGTATCCACCTAGTGATCCTACCATTTGTGATGGGATTATTCATTAAAAACTTGATGGCAGAATGGTCAGTGTGAATAACCGTTTCATAGCCCATAATATAATGTCTAAATTTATTAATAGCATGCACGACAACTAATAATTCTTTTTCTATGACGGTGTAGTTGACCTCGGCTGGTGATAATTTTTTACTACTGTAATAGATAGCATAAGATAACTGATCCTTTTTATGTCCTATGACAACCCCAAGAGTAGTGTCTAAAGCATCAGTACAAATATGAAATGGAGGGGACCATTCCGGTCCCCGCAGAACTGATGTTGTGGATAGCTTTTCCTTCAAGATTTCAAAAGCAATTTGACACTGAGAATCCCACAAAAAGTTAGTATCTTTAGCTAACAATTTGTATATAGGTGTAGCTATCTTTGTTAAGTTTTCAATAAATATTCTATAGTAGCTAGCATGAACCAAAAATATTCTTACCTCCTTTGGTGAATGGGGTGCAGGAAATTCCATGATGACCTTAATATTAGCTGGATCCACTTTAATACCTAAAGAAGAAACATGATACCCAATGGTGCAGACCCCCCCCCCTCCTAAGGAATGCCTGACCTCCCGGTCAGGATCTTCGATTCGGGAGTCGGGTGATTCTCTTTGAAACCTTACTGGTCTTGTCCTATGTCAACCATAGGTCTTCACAGCTCTTGGTGTAGGCTCTACGACACCTGTGACCTTCTCTTCTGTGCTTTGAGAAAGTCTCAGAGTTGGCTTTAGTGCCCTATATATTGGCCCCTTCGCAGATGTGACCTTGGTGATGACCACATGATTGTGGGCACAGTCACAAGCGATTTGAAGTCAAACCACTTTCAAGCCCGCAATTCTCCTCGAGCCTCCACATCTCTCCATGATGAAACTGCGGTATGGATTGTGGCCCACCCTCAAAATTTTAGAGTCCGCGCTACTCTTGTCCCTACAATGAGAGATGGCCATCGATTTAACAATCTTGACAGTGCTTCCAACGAACGACTGAGATATGTTCTTTGAGATCAATGATTTGGATTCCTTTGTGATTCCAGACTCCGGAGTTTTGAAATCTAAAAACTCAAACTTTCTCCCCTCAAAACTCATAGAATCCTTCCACATGTCCACTTGGTCGAACGGTCGAGGATTGCTTCAATTATTTATCTAGGATCTTCAGATATTTTCCACATCTCCTCCAGATCCAATGGATATGAATCACTTCAGGACTTTACCTAGAGTTCATGGATTCATGCCACGTTCCCCTTATATCTCACGGTCCAGATATTATTTCGGGACTTCAGGTCTCCGTGCTTCGGCAATCTCAGTTTTCAAATTGAAATCCCACTTTAGATTTTTTTAGGAGTTTGATATTTGTTGACAAGTGTCCTCCCACAGATCAAAGGCTCTCGTCTCTTCGACTCTTCGGGATTCTGGTGTTTTAACACTCCAGTCCCTTGCCTTACTGTTGATCTTCAGACCTGTCAACACGTACCCCTCTAGATCTAATTTTCCATATTAGTTTCGTCCCTCTGACACTCTATGCTTCAGGGATCTCAGTTTTAAAAATTGATTGCACCTGAGCTCGCACTATCCGAAATGTTGATATTCCTTTTCCACAGATCAATGGTCCCAATTCTTCTACGATCTGATGGTCTATATCACGTCGGGATTTTGCGTATCACAATTTCTGGGTAGTTGGTTCCTCTACACTCCCCACTCCCGAAATGCCAAAATTTCAGAGCACCCCAAATCAATGGCTCACGCTCCTATGTATCTAATGGATTTGATCAAATCATGATTTCACGATTTTCAATTTCTCGTAACTCTATTCTTTGACCTTTCATCCTCTGCACTTATTCTTCCTTGTGTGGACGTTGATAGGACGGTCCAGATCTTTGCCTTTGAACTTTCACTTTATTCAGACTTAGAAGATGTTTTGAAAGGTTCAAAGCCTTTGACCTTTATTCTTCCTGGAAGTCCTCTTCTTGGATCTCATCCATGGCTTATAAAACTCATTGTCCTTCCTGAGCTTGGTCTTCTGAAGACTTTGACTTCCCGCTCACTCCTTGAGATTCAAGGATTTGATAACTCAGATCCTAAGGATTTCTCGAAGATTAATTCCTCTCACCCTCATAGCGTTCTCCTTTCCTGATTCTTTGACTCCTTGCAAAGTCCCTTCGACACTTAGTCAAATCTCGTATCTATGCACTCCTTTCACCAGATCTTTACGCAAGGTTTGAATTCTCGCAGACAACTGTGCACGCCTTGCACCAATCTCTTTGCACTCCTTTCAAAGTGAAAGTTTCTTGTTATCTCTTCTAATCTTCAGAATCGGAACGAATCCCATTAACACACTCCTTGCATTTTGTGTGCACACCTTGCACCACTCAACAGAAGAGAAACAATTGAAACTTATGCTAACATTCACAGTTCCATCTACTCATAACTAGATTCACTCATTCTTTCATGAAGACAAAAATAACAGGGAATCGAAAACAATTTTCACACCATGCATTGGATCAATTTTCTTCTGTTATATTCCAAAGTGAAAAATGGCTACAACTGAAATAAAAAAAAACAACTAAAAACTAAAGTTTCCTACTAGCTTGCAGCTAGCCTCATTTGGGCATAGAAAATATCTATTTATCTCAGAGGGATCTTAGGGTTCCCCTTGGCTACTTTTCTACTCTATAACTTAGCCTAACAACTATCTAAACCAGTTGCATTCTAGAGCCGGAGTGGAAAATGCCACTTCACTCGCAATCGTTCAAGCGTGTCTCAAAGGATTTTTCCGACACTGAGTTCAAGCATTCCTCAAAAGATTATTTTTGGCCCTGAGTTCAAGTGTTCTTCAAAATATCCATTGTGACTGCCAGCGTTGAGATTTTGAAAAATATTCCCATGCGTTGAGTGGTCCTTCTCCGCGTTCTTTCCAACGATGCTCCTGCATCATACTCCCCTTGATAAAAATTCATGGACTCCTATCCATGAGATCCTTCACTGAATTTCCATGCTTCTGGATAGCAACTTATTTTTCCCAACTGGCATCTTCTATTGGGTGTCCCTTTCACTTGACCAGATATTCAAAATAGGTCTTTCTCTTGGTATTTTTGTCGATCCTCTGATCAACGATCTTCTCCATCTGTGGCTTTTCTACTACAGGCATTTGTTTCTCCCATTGAATCTTCTCTTGATATTTCGATCCCTCTGTGTCATCTTTCCTTTAAGGATACAGGTCCGAAACATTGAATATGGGTGATATGCCCACATCATCCGGCAGCTCAATCTCATAGGCGTTTGCATCAAACTTCCTCAAGATATTACATCGCCCTATATTTTTAATCTTTAACTTGTTATATGTTCCCCTAGGGAACCTTTCCTTCCTGAAATGTGCCAGAACCTGATCTCCTACTTCAAATTTATGTTCTTTGTAGTGTTTATCATCTATGCGTTTGTACTCCTAGTTAGAACTCTACAACTATCATCTAATCTGGCTATGGAGCTTCTCCATTTCTGTAGAAAAATATTCTTCTCTAGCACTCTTGATCTCACTATGTTCCAAATATCTCAACTCAGATACTCCCTTGGGTTTCATTCCATACAATATTTGGAATGGGATATTTCCAATGCTCTTGTTTGGTGAGTCATTGTATGCAAATTCTTCCTGTGGCAGAATCTGATCCCACTGATTATGGTGCTTAGTGACTAGAGTCCTCAATATATTTCCCAAACTTGTGTTTACCACCTCAGTCTACCCATCTGTCTGAGGGTGATAAGTTGAGCTAAAGGAAAAATATGTCCCCAACTTCTTCCACATTGTTCTCCAAAAGTGACCAACAAATTTTGTGTCTTTGTCCAAGACAATGCTTCTGGGTAGGCCATGAAGTCTTACAACTTCCTTGAAAAACAGATTTGCAACATGTGTTGCATCACCAGTATTCTGGCATGGGATAAAATGTGCCATCTTTGAAAATCTATCCACCACCACAAATATGGAATCAAATCCTCTTTTCGTTCTTGGTAGTCCCAACAAAAAATCCATGTGTATTGCATCCCAAGGCCTCTCTGGTATTGGCAATGGTTGATGCAATCCAGTGTTTTGTATCTTCCCTTTTGCATGTTGGTAGATCCTACATTTGTTCACAAACTTTATCACTTTTGTTCTCATACCTAGCGAATAGTATGAACTTCTCAATTGTGCAAAAGTTTTATCATGGTCAAAATGTCCAACCAATCCTCCACTATGATTTTATTTCAAAAGGTTATCTCTCATTGAACATATTTGTATGCACAAATGATTTCCCTTGAATAACAATCCCTCTTGAATCATGTACTCTGTCCACTGGCTTTTGTCTCTCATCACAGGTTTTGTACATGCTTCATATGACTCCTTGAAATTTGTATCATCACAATACATGTCCTTAAGGTGTTCAAACCCCAAGGTCTTCACCTGGAATTCTTGTAGAATCAAACATCTCTTGCTTAATGCATCAACAACTTTGTTAGCATTCCCAGCGATATGTTTTATGAAAAAAGTAAAATTATGCATAAACTCAACCCATTTTGCATGCCTCTAATTCAATTTTTCCTGCCTGGTTATGAATTTTAAGGCTTGGTTATCGCTATACAAGACAAATTCATGTGGGACAAGATAATGTATCCATTTATTCAAGGCTTGAATTATGGCATAGAACTCCTTGTCATATGTGGAGTATTTTCTCTTGGTCTCATTCAGCTTCTCAGTGAACTAGGAAACATGTTTATTATCCTAACTCAAAACTTCTCCTATTGCAATTCCTCTTGCATCACATCTCACCTGAAATGTCTTTTCAAAATTCGGCAAGACCAAATTGGTCGTTCTGTTATTTTCTCCTTTAGTATATTGAAACTCCTTTCGGCCTCCTTTGTCCATTTAAAATACTTGTGCTTCTTCTTCACTGTATCCATCATTGGTGCACAAATCCCACTAAAGTCTCTGATTAACTTCCTATAGAAACTTTCCAATCCATGAAAGCTCCTTGCCTCAAACATATTCCTTGGTGAAGGCCATTCTTTGATTTCTTTCACCTTCTTTAGATCCATCTTCATCTCATTTGAAGAGATTACAAAACCCAATTAAATGAGCTCTGTCTTCATAAAAGAGGACTTCTTTAGATTTATAAACATCTTCTCCTGCTATAGCCTTCTCATCACTAATGTTAGGTGCCTCAAATGCTCATATTTAATCCTACTAAAGATCAATATATCATCCAGATATACAACCACAAACTTTCCAATGAAATCTTTCAGTACTTCATTCATCAGCCTCATAAAAGTACTCGGGGAATTCGTTAATCCAAATGGCATAACAAGCCACTCATACAAACTTTCATTTGTCTTAAACGTTGTTTTCCACTCATCACCTTCTCTCATCTTGATCTGGTGATATCCACTTTTCAAATCTATTTTTGAAAATAAATTTTCTCCACTTAAGCATTCCATTCAATCATCCATTCTTGGTAAAGGAAATCTATACCTGATGGTGATGTTTTTAATGGCTCTTGAGTCTGTGAACATTCTCCATCCTCCATCTTTCTTTTGACTTAACACAATTGGTAATGCACATGGAATCAAGATCTCTCTGAGCAAACCCTTGTCTAACAATTCCTGGACTTGGTTCTTCACTTCCTCATTCTCTCGAGGTGTCAATCTATATGATTCTTTGTTTGGTATCAATTCAATATGGTGGTTGATACTTCTGATGGGTGGCAATGAGTTAGGAAGCTCATCCACCACTATGTCAGTGAAATTATCCATCAATTCCTAAATTTCTTCAGGAAAGTCATCCATCGATGTACTTGTAAGGATAACTCTAGGTTTCCTCAACACAACGAACTGCATCTCATGTTCTTCCTTGACTTCTTTTAGGAATTCCTTCCCACTCATGAGAAGTATTCTTGTGTTGACTTCCTCTTTCACTTGCTTCTACTCTATTTGTAGCAACATGTGTGTTCTACCATTCTTCTCAAAGGTGTATCTATTCTTCCTCCCATCATGAATGACACTCCTATCAAACTGCCATGGTCTTCCCAACAAAATATGGCATACATCCATGGGAATTGCATCACATAGAATTTCATATCTATATCCTCCTATCTTAAATTCAACCAAGAATTGTTTAGTAACCATTACCTGGTGTACTTTCTGCAACCATGAGACTTTGTATGGCTTCGGGTGTGCAGTTGTCTCTAGCTCCAACCTTTCCACCATCTTTGTCGATACTAACTTACCAGTGCTCCCTCTGTCGATTATCACCTTGCATACTCTGTCTTTAGTATTGCAAGTTGTTTTGAAGAGACTGCTCCTTTTCACTAGCCTTTCAACTTCTACCTCTTGTTTTAAGAGAACCCTCCTCAACATCATGGATCTTCCATACTCTACTCCTTCCGCTTCAACATTCCATGTCTGTGCTTCTAAAATGTGAGCTTCACCTCCTCCTTATTTATTTTTCTCTGGATAGTACCAAGACATGTGCCCTATATTTCCAGAGGAATAACATCTTACTTCTCCTCCTCCTCTTCTTCCTCTTCCTCTAGAATAACTTCTTCCACCACCCTGCCTTCCTCAGTAACTTCCTCCTCTTTTCCAATCACTATGTGGTTTCTCAGCCTCGTCCTTAGGCTTATGTTCTCTGTCATGAGTAACTCCCTTACTTTTTGGGGGGGCTGGGATTTTACCTCTCCCTCGTTGGTTTTGTTTTCTGGCCAAATTTTCCTTTTCTTTTAGTGAAAATTGATAAGCATCCTCCACTGTCATTACTGGCATCATGTTGAGCTCATCCTGGATTTCATATCTCAGGCCATTTATATATCTGGCAAATTTTTCTTCATCTCTCTTCCTTTGTCCAGTTCTGATGTTCAACCTATATAACTCCTTTGTGTACTCCTTAACTGTCATCCACTTATGTCTCAGGTTCTACATCTTCCTGAATAGATTGATTTGATATTATTTGGGCATAAACTTAGCCTTCATCCTGGATACCATTATGTCCCAATTATTTATCTTATTTTTTCCCTTGCTTCTCCTCTCAGCCTGCAGTTCATCCCACCACAACGATGCATGTTATTTTAGCCTGGTGACAGCCTGTTTCACCTTTTTCTCTTCATCAACCTCTTCATAGTTGAAGTGTTTATCCATGTATATTATCCAAACTAGCAGCTCTTCCATGTCTAAATTTCATTCATGCATTGGGACCTCTATCTTGGCTCTGCCTCCAAATCTGGAAACTACTCTCAACAAGCGTTCTATAAAAACATCCTCTCCTGCAGCTTCTTCAACGACATTCTTGCCCATGGCTTCTTTTCTCTCTACATCACCGAGGAATCCAGTGTCAGGTGATCATCTCTTTATTTCTTTTATCGCTTCTAATCTTGCATGAAGTTATCGCATCTCCCTTTATACATCTCGATTGGCTAAAGATAGTTCCACTCGTCTCCTCGGTGGCATTTTTTTTACTGTCTATCACACACAGAGTATGACTCCGAGTCATTTTTGTCTCTTCTCATTTTCCTGTTGTCTACAAGAAAAACTTCTTCTCTGATACCACTTGGTGTAGACTCCCTCCCCTCCTAAGTGTTGCGCGACCTCTTGGTCAGGATATTTAATTCGAGAGTCGGGTGACTCTCTCTGAAACCTCACTGGTCTCATCCTATGTCAGCCATAGGTCCTCATGGCTCCTGGTGCAGGCTCTACGACACCTACAAACTTATCTTCCGCTCTCTATGAAAGTATCAGAGTTGGCATTAGTGCCCTCTCTCTTGGCCCCTTCTCATATGTGACCTTCATGATGACCATGTGATTGTGGGCACAGTGACAAGTGGTTTGAAGTCAAACCACTTTCAGGCCTGAAATTCTCCTCGAGCCTCCACGTGTCTCCCTGACAAAACCATGGTATGGATTGTGTCCCACCCTCGAACTTTTAGAGTCTGCGTTACTCTTGTCCCCACAATGTGAGATGACCATCGATCTAATGATCTAAATAGTGCTTCCAATAGATGACTGAGATCTGTTCTCTGAGATCAACGGTTCAGATTCCTTACTGATTCTGGACTCCAGGGTTTTGAAATCTCAAACCTCAAACTTTCTCCCATTGAAACTCACAAAATCCTGCCACGTGTCCACTTGGGTGGACGGTCGAGGATTGCTTCAATTGTTTATCTAGGATATTCATATATTTGCCACGTCTCCTCCAGATCCAATGGATACGAATCAATTCGGGACTTTACTCGGATTTCACGGATTCACACCATGTTCCCCTTAGATCTCACGGTCCAGATATTATTTTGAGACTTCGCGTATCCGTGCTTCGGTGATCTCTGTTTTCAAATTGAAATCCCACTTTAGTTTTTTTTTGTAGTTCGAGATCTGTTGACAAGTGTCCTCTGACAGATCAATGACTCTTGGCTCTTCGGCTCTTTGGGATTCAGGTGTTTTAAAACTCCATTCCCCCACCTTACTCTTGATCTTCAGACCTATTGACACATACCTCTCTAGATCTAATGGTCCAGATTAGTTTTATCCCTCCAAAACTCCATGCTTCGGGAATCTCATGCTTCAAAATTGATTTCGCCTGAGCTCGCAATATCCAAAATGTCGATATTCCTTTGCCACATATCAACAGCCCCAATTCTTCTATGATCTGATGGTCCAGATCGCAATGGGATTTTGTGTATACCGACTTCCAAGTAGTTGGTTCATCTACACTCTCGACTCCCAAAATACTAAAATTTTGGAGCACCCCAAATCAATGGATCACGCTCCTATGGATCTAACAGCTATGATCAAATCACGATTTCTCGATTCACGAGTTCTCGTAACTCTATTCTTGACCTTTCCTCCTCTGCTCTTACTCTTCGTTGTCTGGACGTTGATCGAACAGTCCAGATATTCTTCCTCTGTGTTGGACACACCTACCACACTTATATGGGGGGGGGTTGAATGAGTGTGGGGTGAATGAGTGTGGGGATCTTTTTCCCAAAACTTCCCTCTTACACAAAAAATATTTAGTTAACATTCAACATTTTCTCATTACTCATTGTTGTCATTTATAATCAGTTAGATGCGAATACATATTAGCAACATATATAAGAAACATATCATCAACAAATCATCTCCATAAGGAACACAAAGAACACAAGATGTATGTACAATTTTTCTTTTTATTATGGACTTCAATCCAGGGGTTTTTTAGCAACAACTAAATAGAGTATAACTCTAAAAGAGCACCAGATCTATATGCAATACTCATATTACATTCTCAACGCCAACTGAGATGAGGCAACAATCCTCAACAGATATCAATCTGTCAACATAAACAAGTGCATCAACCATGCACCAACCTGTGCCAAACAACCTGTAATCAACCTGTACCATAAACAAGTGCATCCAACCATGTACCAAGTATATACCAATCATGTTTCAAATAATCATCAACAACGACTCATCAATATGTACCAACATCATCAACTATACACCTCATGTATGTGCCAACTCATCAACTGCTTATCTCAACCATTACTAGTTTTGGATTAGTCAACAACCCCAACTTGAAATAATCATAACTTTGTACCTGTAATGAATAAAGATCTGAAACTGATAAAAAAAATTATTCAGTGTGTTTTATGCAATTCGTCCAAGTGGAACTACTTGGAACCTCTCAGAAAAGGCGTTATAGAAAAAATGGCATACCTTGTTGAATTTTGGCTTATTCTAGAGAGCGACCTTGTAGAGGGTGGCCCGCACAAAATATTCATTGAATTGATATGAAACTATTACGCAACATACTAAATCCTTTAACCTAACCAACACATTTTGTCTCACTTAATTTGAATCTGTTATGAAGAAGTTATGATGTTTTTATCCGAAACACATGTTTTTGACTAGTTTCAGGACTAGCCACAAACCCTATTTTCCACAGAGTGTAACTCCCTAAATACAACGACCCAAAATCTGAATTTTTTACCACAGATACTTGGGTATGTTTTAGAAATGAAATATCAATTTCACAGTCTAAATCATTATAGAAAAACATTTATAGTGAAAATGGTGAGATGGCCTGTAAATAACATACCTTAGAAAGCACCATCAAAAGAATTTATCCTTCCTTGCATTTCGGTCTTATTTTCTTCACCTTTACTTAGATTGTTTTCTTAGATATCCTTGGTTACCTTAGACACACACACACACACACACACACACATATATATATATTCAATATTCTCAAGTGTCATTAAAATGAGAGAGTCTTGCCTCTTATTTATACTCTCCAAGTAGCTTCCTTGAAAACATCTTCTAGGTCACTTGGCCCCACTTTCCTTATTTTAGGGTTAACCCACTTCTAATTTAT
>SNQJ01S0232158.1:0-14141 GCA_010110895.2 Picea sitchensis
ACTTGTTTATGGTACAGGTTGATTACAGATTGTTTGGTACAGGTTGGTGCATGGTTGATGCATTTTTTTATGGTACAGGTTGGTGCATGGTTGATGCACTTGTTTATGGTACAGGTTGAGGTACAGATTGATGCATGGTTGATGCATGGTTCAGGTTTACTGGTATAGGTTTACAGCAATATATCTCACAGTAATAGTGTGACAGTGGTTCCATCATTCTACTTCTACTTTAGGGCGGTTGGACGGGGAAAAGACAGGTGGTTCTAGCCACCTTCCGATTGTAGCTAGAGAACATAGGGGTTTGTAGCCTCCTTCTAGTTGTAGCCAGAGAATCGAGGAGTTGGAGTTTCTCTCAGGTTGTAGACTGAGAAACTAGGGGGTTGGAGCCTCCTTCTAGTTGCAGCTGGAAAGCAAAGGAAGTTGGTGCTTCCAATGAATGTAATTCTTCAAGACATATAAGAAGAAACATTATGTGGTTTTCTCCCGATTTGGGTTTCCACGTAAAACACTGGTGTACTGTGTATGTGTATGATTGTTCATTTCTTATTGCTCATTATTGGATAATAATTCTACATTGATATAACACTTGGATTATTTGAAGAAAAATGATTATAATTACGCTATTACTAATTCAACCCCCTTTAAGAGTTCACCATGTCACTTGTGGGAATTGAACTTGGGCAGTGAGCATAACACTCCTCTCAACTACCAAAACTAGACCCAATTGACAATATATATTATATGATGTTAATTGAGTTGTCATATTTATATTCATTTTAATAGAAACATTTCTAATTAAAAAACACAATTTTTTCACTACCTTTTGAAATAATAAAGACATGATTTCTTTTACATGTAACCAACCACCCCACCCTCTACTGTGTAAGAAGGATATGATACTCCTCATGGCTCATAATCTCAAAAACAATTGATTTAGAAAAATTGAAACATGTTACAAGAAAGATTTGAATATAGTGGGAGGATAGCATTTAATCTCTCTAATAATTTACATATAGTCTATTATAAACATTATTTTTTAACTTAAATTATTTTTAGTAATAAAGATTTTTACAAATTTTTAATTATTTTTACATATTTTTTTAATTAATTTTAATAAATTATATGGTTAGACCCAATCGAAAACAATACATATGGTTTATTATAAACATTATTTTTTACATTATATTATTTTAAATTAATCTTTTTTCAAAATTTAACCTTTAATATAAAATTTTCAAAATATTTATTAAATTTAGTCATTAAATTCATTTTGATATTAAAACCTATTTAATATTAAAAAAACACATTTTCTTTCACTATCTTTTAGAAATAATAAATACATTAGGATTGAATTTGAGTAATAACATTGTATAATTTAATAATAATAATAATATAATTTAAGGTCACTACTTCTTTAGGAGGAAACACGTGTTCTTAACCATTACTTTATTGAAACAAGTAGATATTGAAACATGTGTTTATAGAAGATGAGAGAATGTAAGACTTGAAAAAGAAAGCAAGGAAATGGATATAGAAAATACCAATTTATTTTTTGATTTTTTTTAAAAGATACTTCTTATATATACATAAAATTATTTACATTTTAGCTTGAAAAACATGAAAAATTCAGAAGGGTGTATACAATGAACATCAGATCCTCATCTCCGCTTATGTATTAAAAACAAACTTGCAAGGAGTTTCCAAAGGATATATAAGGGGAGACTCTCAAATAATGTCAAATACCAATCCTTAAAGAATGTTTGTCAATTGATAAAATCTGAGTCTCCCAAACATCTCTCTAGAAGAAAACATTCTTTCTGCTAATCCTCCTTGTCTGAAATTTAGGGAGGTCGGATATGCAAGTACCCTCCTACTTCCAACTCCAAATTGGCTTCCTGGTCATATCCCAACCTGATCTAATTTTTTACCACTTCCAAAAAACCAAGCTTGCTACCCTCTTCCAAGCTGTTTGAAATATTCCTAAAAATGAAGAAACCTAAAATCTGAAAGTTATGAGATCATATCCCAACCTGATCTACTTTTTGACCACTTCCAAAGAACCAAGCTTACTACCCTCCTCCAAGCTGTTCGAAATACTCCTAAAGATGAAGAGCCCTGAAATCTGGAAGTTATGAGGAGCAGAGATGATATCTATGATATCACATAAATCTAATGGACCCTTTACTCTGCTAACATGTTGGGCTGATATCAACCTGTGCCATACCAAAACCTGCCAAGAAGATGAGCCATCCAAACTCCTAATTAGCAGCCAAAATGCTGCCTTGGATCGCCACTTCAAGAACACTTCTGCCTTGGATTGCCACTTTAAGAACACTGCTGTAATAGTATTCATGTCACTGTATCATTATTTATATAGAGCCAACGCAAGTCGTAATCGACACATTTTGCAGATCAACACGACCATTCTCCTCACCCTCTTCGGCCTCCCATAAGAAATGGGCATAAGATGAGAGAGTATAACTGCAAAAATCAAAACTCGCCAAATCAAAATGTATATAATTTATGAGCTACAGCTTTGTACCTACCGAACTGAACTACACTTTCTGAGAAGAAATCCCTTCCTCCCTCTCTAATAAGAGGCCAACGTATCTAATCAATACAGCAAGAGCAAGACGGACATCTCGGTGCGTAGGCACTGGCACGAAGACTAAAAGGCTGCCTCCCTTTCCCTCACTAAATGGTGTAGGAAAGAGGTCATGCAGGCAGACCTCATTGAGTCCACGAAAATCCACACAAATGAAGATTCAACCTATCTTCTTGAGCCAACTCAGGCTGCACTGTAAGGAAGTAAAGCAGAGAATCCTGATCAGGAGGAGCAAGAACAGACTCAGGCAGATAGTCGGCAGGGCTCAGTACAATAAGTGAAGCTTCATGATCGTGTCATAGAATTAATGGAAAAAATTAGGTTAAATCTAATAATAAGAAAATTAGGGTATGTGATAAGGGATTTGGAATATGTCTTTCTAGTTGTGGTTTAACAGTCAATAACTTAGAGTAGTAGTTGTGGCAAGAATCTGGTGAGCAGGCTTCTCTCCCGAGGTGGGAGAGGCGGTATTCAGATGTATAGATATCTAGGTTGATGTCCCTTCCAGTGGTAATTATGCTTTATGTGTTCTTTGGCAGTGCTCTATGTTCTATACCCAGTTCTCAGTATTATAGATAGCGTTTTGGCAGATTATTGTGCTGATAAGGTACCAACGAATTATATTGAATATGATAGATATTACCCTTTGGCAGATTATTGTATTCCCTCCACAAGGTAACAACAAACTCAGTTCTTTTCTTAAATATGTTAAGAGGAAAACAAAGAAATTTTGAAGATCTTACCAGTTATCTGGGACAGCCTTCACGGCTTCATCAAAATAAACCTCGGCCCGAGGAGCATCTTTACGTGTTTCCCATATAAACTTGGCATAGAGTGACAGTACCTCTGCATCTCCAGGGCTTGCTAATATGGCCCTTTCGTAGTATTCCTCTGCTTTAGCCATATCGTGTTGCACCTGTCACAACATTCATAGAGTTCAACAATATACATTAATGATTACACCTAGATATAAATGAAGCCCTATTTCCATCCAGAAGTTATATCTCACATCAAAACAGCTACATATACTACTTAGTAGAAACGTCATCTCAATCATAGAAAAAGCCAAAAACATGGCATAGTTGCTGAGCAGAAGTGGATTTCCAGGATTTGCTTCCAACATACTTTGATAATACATATCTGTTCTTCTCTTGGAATTCTCATCTTCTGCTGCTTCACAATTTTCCCCTCTTCTATGAATGCCAGAGCCTCCACTTATATACTCACTTTCCAACACCTGGGCAGGTCTGCATCCTCTGGAAGTGCAGAACAATGGCACTCCATATGGATCAAATTGTGGAGAAGGATATCTATCATCCTGAGTTTCAGACCTGCCTTCAGAATCCACAAGGAACGAGAAAGAATCTCTGAATAGGCTCAGGCTGGGATGGGGATTAGAACGGGTAGATATTGAAATGTTATGTACAGATCTCTCAGAATCCCAGATGGGAGGATTCAGTTCTGTTCTCACGTCTCCCCTCATGGCCTCTAAGTGGGGTAAAGTAGAACCCATGAACACAGAGGTAGGAGAACTTCTTAGCATTAGCATTTTGGGCAAAGGAGGGGTAGCTTTCAATTATTCCAGAGAGACTCAATAGAAAAGATTCACTCTGATGGACATCAATAAATTGTAATTGTGTTCAAGAAGCGGCTTCTAAAATGAAGTGCTATCTCGTGTAAATCACACCCAGTCCAGTTCCTATTTATATGTATCTCCGTTGCTATTTTAGTGGCATCTGCATTGCTGGCTTCAGTTGGGCTTCTTGATGCTTGAGATAGCGGTGCATGGTGTCCAAGACGTTATGCCATGTGTTTTTTTGTTCAGTACGGACACCTGTCATCCAGTGATTACGGCGAAAAACGAAAAATGCAATTCGAGATTCAAGATTCGATAAAAAAACTTTCGATATCAGACAAAAAAAACAAGATACGGCACGATTCAATGGACTTCCCAAATATGATATTAATTGTAACTTTTGACTATTCATCCCAAATAAATATTTGGGCTCATTTTCCCTTTAAAAAGATGGATCATTTTAGTTGGTATTAAATTTCCATTTGATTTTGATTGGTGAGGGGCTTAAGAACTTGAATTAGGTATCTTAACTTTAAAAATATTTTAGCACCACAAGAAGTTCTAATCAATTTATATATAATTTGATGGTAAATATGTTTTATGTATAATTTATATGTTAATGAATTTTGTCATATGAGAACTTTATCCCTCTCACGTGTGTTTAACATGCTTAAACTATAGATGAGACATTGGAGAGAGTGGGCTATGTAATTTAATAAAAAAAAATCAAAATGGTATTGCTTTGATGACGATTCATTTGTAAGAGGTTGTTTAATGAAATAGTTATGGTGTTAAAATTGAATAGTGAATATTTCAAAAATTATATATGAGAAAAAAATTTTACTAAGTTATTTTAAATGGTTGAATATCTATTACCCACAAAAGAAGGAATGCTTAATTATCTTTATTATCCACAAAAGAAGGAATACTTAACTATCTTTATTTTGTATCTTTATTGTGTGTATCAATATGGACAAATTTATATTGAATCCCATGTATAAAATATGAAAAAATCTCCAAAATATTTTACAAAATTTTCTTTATAACTCTAACTTTCCTTATTTCAAAACAAGATGATTCAAATTCAATAAGAGAAATCTTAGTTCACATAGTATACTTACTATGAATGCTTGATTATGGGTATTGGTTTGATGGCATAGAGCAATGGGATTTAGGGTATGATGAAAACACATAAAATATATACTAGGATTTAGGATATGTTGAAAGCATATAAAACATATATTGGATTAGGCTCTAT
Source organism: Picea sitchensis (assembly GCA_010110895.2). Classification (NCBI taxonomy): domain Eukaryota; kingdom Viridiplantae; phylum Streptophyta; class Pinopsida; order Pinales; family Pinaceae; genus Picea; species Picea sitchensis. The sequence goes on from SNQJ01S0232158.1 coordinate 5,440, forward strand.
GATATATGAGATTTAATTTTAGAATGTTAGTGAAAAGGGTTAATGGAATAAAGTACCAAACTCATATGTTGAGATCCACCACATTGAATGCATGCCAAAGTACTAGAAATAAGGAGATAGGATGCATGTGCATCATGGCAATTCATTATTCAATGTCTTTGCACTTGTTAAGTTTGGCTTTTGCCACCCTGATTATTAGTCACATCGGTAACTCCATGTGCAACTTCAATATGGGGAACTGTAGGTAAGACTAATGTTTTCTTGCATTTAGTTCTCCATATTGAAGTTGCACATGTAGTTGCCAATGAGACTAATAGTCAAGGTGGTAAAATACAAACTTAACAAGTGAAAAGGCATTGAACAATGAATGGCCATGATGAGCATGCATCTAATCTCCTTATTCTAGTACTTAGCATGCATTCAATATAGACTCCATACTTTGAAATTATTTCTTCCATGTGCAACTTCAATATGGGTAACTCCATGTGAAAATTTAATATGGGGACTTCAATATGGGCCACTTCTAACGAGCTTAATGATTTGATTAGGAGAGGACATCTTGGGTGTGGTAGAGATTCCTTACAAATTCATAGGATTGTGGGTATATTTTTTTCTATAAATCAAGGTATTTTGTTTTTCATTTGTCAATTAGTTTCATGTAACTGGCTTTCATGATTCACATTCAAGGAGATGGCATATCCTTTTTTCTTTCTCGTATGAGGATGCTCAAATCAATTCACTTTGAATTTAAATCTCATTGCATGGGTTGAAGACCACATGCAATGCACCTTTTGAATTCCATTGAGTTGGTTTGAGAACATCCATTAGGCCATCAAGCTCTTTGGAACACTACACATTAGCCCAATTCAAATAATAACCTTGCATTATCTTTCAAAAGAAAAACATACTCACACACACACATATTGAGCCATTGGCTTGATTCAAAGATTTTTGCATCAAGCTTCTTCAAAAGAAACACCTTGATGGAAAAGGGGATGCCATTGGGCCCTTCAAGAGTATAACCCAATATTCATCGAGACTCTTTCGAGATATGGCAGAATTTCATTGGTCCTTTTGAAAGATATGGCATGATCTTCATTGGGCCACTTTAAAGACTTGGCCTAATACTCATTGAGCCACTTTCAAAGATATGGCTTGATCTCATCGAACCACATCGAAATATATGGCATGCTCTTCATTGGACCACTTTTGAGGACCTGACGTAATACTCATCGAGAAAATTTTGAGGATATGCTTTGATATCATTGGGCCACTTCAAAATATATGATGAAATACTTATCGAGTCACTTTGGAAGAAATACTTAGAAATGAAAACTTAAGTTCGTCGACCCACTTCAAAGAAAAACTAGAACCAAAATTAAAGCGGGTGAAAGATAATATTAGAGATATAAGGCTTACTATGTAGAAAAGTCACTTTATGACTTTAGAATATGTTAATGTGTACTTTATGTGTAGACGCAAATGCACACTCTACGTCTTCTCACAGGATCGTTCAATCAGTTCATGAGCCGAAGCGGCTCTTTCGATTCCCACTGGAATCTCTATTAAAATCCGATCCACAGGTCCTTCCTTTTCCCTCACGGCCTGAATGCAACCGTGAACAATTTCCCACAGGAAATGTGATTTCGGCCTTCAGGATTTCCTAATTCCCGATGAAAATGATTCCCCGAACACCGAATCTCCGAAATGTCGAAACACCTTTTTCGGCGACTAGCCCTAAGGGCTAAGTCTTGGCCCACACGACCTTCCCCTATATGACCGCAGTCCCTTTCGGGGTTTCGGGCTTTCAAATGCCAAAACGCATTTGTCCTCAAGATTCCCGATCCTCCAAATCCCAATTTTCCGATATGACGTTAGTTGGCCCCACAGTGGAGATTTTTACCTTGTCAGGGTTTCGAACTTCACGATTTAGAAATGCTCGTGCATCTTGTCCTCAAGATTCGTGAAACTCCGAATCCAAAAATGTCGATGGACTCTCCTATCGGGATTTTTCCTGAAGGCCTCGATTGTTGCCATGCGTCCCCTCAAGATGGAGGGTCCACATCCATTTCGCGATTTCGCGAAATCAAATGCCGAAATGCTCCGACATCTTGTCCTCGGAACTCCCGAAGTGTCGATGGACTCCCGATATCCACCACGTGTCCCAACTGATGGATGGTCCTGATTCAATCTCGGGATTTTGCGACTTGCGATTCCCCGATGACACAATCTTCTGTCAACTCAAAACCCCGGTAGCCGAAATACCGACGGGTTCTCGATCTCTGCCACGTGTCCCAACAAATGGACGGCTCAGATCGTTCTTGGGACTTTCACCATGGAGATTCTCGATCTCCTATCCTCGAAACTTCTGATTTCACGAACGCCAAAGTCCCGATATCCCGACTCCTTTGAGACTTTCACCTCTGCGAGTCCTAGTGCCTGGATCTCCGAAATGGATGATCGCGCAACACGCGTCCTTCCAAAAATCAACGGTTGCGATTCTTTCGTTGTTTCAGGAGTTATAAAGTCTTGATCTCTCGACCTCGAGAACTCCGATATCTTGAACTTCGATATCTCGATAAGTCAATCCTTTCGGGACTTTCACCCTCCTGTTCACGAAGTTTAAACCTCGTGCAACTTCTGGCTGATCCAATGGCTGACGGGTATCTGAGTGAGATCCGAAGGTTCACGATGTCCTATTCTGTCCGCTCCCCCTGCTCCCTCCTGGACATGGAAAACCAACGGTCCAAATCCTTTCGGCAAATCCGACGGTAGCTGTTGCGCCTTCCAGGCTTTGGCGCTTTCTTCCAATGTTGGAAGATTTCTCCAAGACTAAAGGCCTCGACCTTTGCCTTCCCTCTGCGAGCTCCACAGTTTGAGTCCTCGCCTGCGCTCTCAACGACGTTGTTCCTCCTGAGATTTTCTCCCAATCCTTAAAGGATTCTGACTTCCGCACTCCCGCAGACTCTTCATGCACCAGAAGTGTTGTCTCTTATGAGCTTGTTGAATACTCAGACCCCTAAGGGATTTTATCCTTTTCCCCCTTCTCCTATTGATGGAGAATTTGGATGCCCTCCTGGCTATCCTCTGCTCAAGCAACTTCTTACTGAGTCTTTCAAGGTGTTCAGCAACCCTGCGAAGATCCCTTAGTGGACTCTCCTCCTAATTCCAGAACTCAAAGTAGAGTTCTCTTCCTTGTGCCTGTCTACACACTTACTCAATGCCCACCTGGCAGAACTTCACAGAACTCCTCAGAGATTTTGTCTTCTTCTGAACTAAATAGAGTTCCTTCTGTGCACTTCTTTGCACCTGTCTGCAACTGTGTTCCTCCTACACAACCTTGCCTCTTGAGGCATTCAACAACTTCACATGTATTTCTTCTGAGTTGTTGATTTCAACTTCTGTTCCCACCTGGCACGCCTCTGTCTGACTCCGCAGAGTTCAGAAATGCACCCTCTGTGCACGGCTATCAGAACCCGTAGCGTTCTGTCACACCCTCCTGGTGTGAAGCCTCAAAGACCTCTCAAGCTTGAAGCCAAAACAACTCCTGCAAATACATAAACTTAACATACATCTACAGCATATAAAGAACACTCACAGACATTTATTTAACACAAAAGTGTGTAGGAAAAACTATTGTTTATATTAAATGGAAAATTCCTGTTTACAATGGTGTTCCTGAGCACGAACTGTAACAAGGTCTCGGCTCCTTCTCTTCTGCTCTCTACTCGCAGACCCTCTTCTCATTCTTTTCCCTTCTCTATTAGCTCTTACCAAAATGAGATACTGGTCTCTTTTACCTAAGGGGGCTCTTTGAGCGCTTCCCTCCAACCTACCTACCCTTATTCAATTACATTGAATGGGATATCTAGTCCATAAATCGGATATAGATCTCAACCTTACAAGCATTAAAGGCCTATCTACTCTAATTCCTGCACAAAGGAATGGCTGCATGGCTCAACAGCCTACAACATTAATTACATTCAAATTCAAAAAATGAAGATGAAGGTTGCACCTCTCTTCATCCTTGAATGCATGCGCCAACATGGATAGCTAGCTAGTTGGCTGACGTGGAGAGATGCTCCTGCATCATACTCCTCAGCTGCAAAATTCATGAGCCCCTGCTCATGAGCTTCCCATCTCAGCTGTGGAAATCCTCCTGGATCCCAAATCATCCTCTGGAGTTTTTCATCCACTCCATCTCCCTGCTTCTGTTGCTACCTTTCTGCCCAACTTCTCCTTGTTGGCAGTCTCTGTTGACTCTACCATCAGCCTTCTGATGTCTTCTATCACCTCATCCAGCTGCTGAATTGGCTGGCCCTGTTCATGCAGTCTCACTAGCTGCAAAAATTTTCTGCAAATGGGCAGATCACTGTGATCTCCCATGCCTTCTTCATCTGCTACCAACTTCACTTGTTGGATGAGCACGCTCTACACCTTCACCCTTCTCTCTAGGGATTCAATTTGTTCATACAGATCTGCCAAACTAATGTTGTCTGCTTCTTCCTCTTCTTCTTCTGCAAACTCCCAGGTTGCAGTCTTTTCAGCCTCCTGGTTGAAAATATTGAGCCACTCCTAAGAATGCTCATCATCCTCTTCATATGCTTGGGCATCTTCCAAAGTCTGCTCCAATTCTTCTTTGACAGTCACAACTGGTTGTTATGCTTCTACTATTGTTGCATCTATAAAACAGATTTCTGCCTCCTCCTGGGCAAATGTCAAGAATATTTCAATTCCCCCAATCATTAGAAGACTCGTCTGATCTTCCTCTCGGATGGTGAAAGTTTTTAACTTGTCATCATCTTCATTCACATGGCTTGGAAAACCACATGAATCTTCCTCTTCTGTTAGCTGCATTTGTTGATCTAAATCCATCCTTGAGCTTACCTGCTCTATCAGCGCCTCTGGCTGATTTTGAATCACTTCTAAGTTCATGAGACGCTCAGATAGTCTCATCTGCTCATCCCTACCCTCCTAGAAATATGGGATCTGTTCGCTGCCCTCTTGGCAGATTATGAGATCAACTGATCCCATCTTCATCAGCACTCCTTACTGAATTGAACTCACCTTCGAGTCCATGAGACTTTCAGACAGTCTCGAATGCTCATCTCTGCCCACCTGGCAATATGAGATGCCTCCACTACCCTCCTGGTAGTCTTCGAGATCCAACAGTGACCTCATTTCATTGCCCAGCTGGCAATGTAAAATTCCCTGGCTGTCCTCCTGACAGTCCGTGAGATCTTCAGCTGATCTCAACTCCTTGCCCACTTGGCAATTTGGAATTTCCTCTTTGCCCTCTTGGCATTTCTTGAGATCTTCAGCTGATCCCATTTTATTCTCTTCCCCGAGAATTTTCCCAATCTCTGGTTCACATATATGAACCATATCCTCAGGTCCATCGAGCTTATGTTGTCTTCTAGCCATCAGCTTGTTGACTGGCCAATTTACTTTTTCCTTCATCATGGGCCATTCATACACCCACCGTGGTTTGGCTTTCAGTTACATCCGCAATGCAATCTTTTATATTTCTTTCTTTATATCAGTGAGCTCTTCGTCTATATCTTCTTGGCTCCACAGATCTAATTTTTTTCTTCCAGCATATCTACGACCTTCAATAGCCATGTTGTTGTCTCTGTCTGCTCTCCTAGAAAATCTGCTACTCACTCCTGCAAACTTGAGTGCTTCAGTCTCTTCCTACAGTCATGTTGACTGTCTTCTCGATTGCTGCCTACCCGCGAACAATCACCACAAAGTCTTCAGCAACCCTGTCTTCTTTCGCCTCCTCCCTCTACTTGAAATATACAAACAGAGTTCCCACTCTGATACCACTTGATGAAAACGCAGACGCAAACGCACACTCTATGTCCGCTCATAGGATCGTTCAATCAGTTCATGAGTTGAAGCGGTTCTTTCGATTCCCACTGGAATCTCTGTTAAAATTCGATCCATAGGTCCTTCCTTTTCCCTCACGACCCGAATGCAACCGTGAACAATTTCCCACAGGAAATGTGATTTCGGCCTTCAGGATTTCCTAAATCCTGATGACAATGATTCCCCAAACACCGAATCTCCGAAATGTCGAAACACCTTTTTCGGCGACTAGCCCTAAGGGCTAAATCTTGGCCCACACAACCTTCCCCTATATGACCGCAGTCCATTTCGGGGTTTTGGGCTTTCAAATACCGAAACACATTTGTCCTCAGGATTCCCGATCCTCTGAATCCCTATTTTTTGATATGATGTCAGTTGGCCCCATAGTGGAGCTTTTTACCTTGTCGGGGTTTCTGACTTCGCAGTTCCGAAATGCTCGTGCTTCTTGTCCTCAAAATTCATGAAACTATGAATCCCGAAATGCCGATGGACTCTCCTATCAGGATTTTTCCCGAAGGCCTCGATTGTTGCCATGCGTCCCCTCAAGATGGACGGTCCACATCCATTTCGTGATTTCACGAAATCAAATGCCGAAATGCTCCGGCATCTTTTCCTCGAAACTCCCGAAGTGTCGATGGACTCCCGATCTCCACCACGTGTCCCAATTGATGGATGGTCCTGATTCAATCTAGGTATTTTGCGACTTGTGATTCCCCCATGACACAGTCTTCTATCAACTCAAAACCCTGGTAGCCAAAATACCGACGGGTTCCCGATCTCCGCCAGACGTCCCAACAAATGGATGGCTCAGATCGTTCCTAGGACTTTCACCATGGATATTCCCAATCTCATGTCCTCAGAACTTCCGATTTCATGAATGTCGAAGTCCCGATATCCCGACTCCTTCGATACCTTCACCTCTGCGAGTCCTAGTGCATGATCTCCGAAATGGACGATCGAGCGACACACATCCTTCCTCAAATCAACGGCTGTGATTCTTTCACTGTTTTGGGACTTATGAAGTCTTGATCTCTCGACCTCGAGAACTCCAATATCTCGATAAGTCAATCCTTTCGGGACTTTCACCCTCCTGTTCACGAATTTTAAACCTCATGCAAATTTTGGCCGATCCAATGGCTAACGGGTATCTGAGTGAGATCCGACGGCTCACGATCTCCTATTCTGTGCACTCCCCCTGCTCCTGTAGCGCACCTTTTCTGGATACCAAGGTTTAAATGCTATTAAAAGAAGACTATAACACTACTTTTCACATAACTCATACAGGTATTATAAGTCCCATGCATTTAAACAAATAAACACATTCTACACAGAGTATTCATATGAGTTATTGCCATAACTAACAATTAATAACATTTCATACTAATTCATATACACAACAGAAATCATGATAAAATAAGCAGCACAGTCCTGCAAAACATGATAAAGGCATAATCAGATACTTATCTTTTAACAGTAGTAGGTTCCACCAACCACATGCTGGCCTTCCACAAACCTTCCAGCCTTAGACCACACTGCTCATCAGCTCAGTAGTGGGTCACCCCCGAGCTGGGACTAAGCTCCACCCCAAGACAAGGAATCCTAGGCTAGGTTGAGGTTACAAGGAAAACAACACATACAATCTCGAAGGGTTCTTCCCAAGATGCCATCTTATGCCCACTACTACCAGACTCTCATTCCCCACATGCCTGTTCCTCCCGGGAATATACACCTTCACAAGAACAGTCCATTGGTGCTAACCTCCCTCTCTGGGTCTCGGCAACAGGCCGGATCAGGAAGTCTCAGAGCTTGAATCTAGTGCTAGACACTCTCTGGAGGGAACCACTTCCCAACAAACTCTCTCACCTGGAAGGAGTTGCTCGCAGGCTTGACAACCTGCCTCTTCTAACCACAACCACCTCCCTCTCCTGGAGAGAGGGCATACACAGGCTCAATTACCACTTGCACTGGATATCAAATCACGTGCAGTCCATCTCTGCATGACCACTACAGTTAACCGGGAATACAGACTCAGACTTCTCAAACACGCTTAGCAATGGCGGCAAGGTCTCATGGTGTTGATTTTCGGAATTGCGTGACAAGCAATTTCCACAGGGAATTACATAGACTCTCTTGTGCAGAACGGGGAGGATGAACCGGGCTTTTCAGAAAACAAACACAGTCTTCTCGGCTCTCAGAACAGAGGGTGTACACGGATTTGCAGAGACAAACACAGGCTTTTTCTTTTCCCGGCTCTCCGGAACGCACGAGGTATTCTTGCAGAGGTTGGGTTGGTCGTACTGTTCAACGCTCTCTACACGCTTAGGTAGTCGGGTGGAATGGAGGAGGAACCGTTCTCATGGCTCACCATGGCTGTTTTATTCGCATGCATCAGGGTTGACACTTGTCACCCATGAAACTGCATGCATTCCACCAGCACGCGTCTCCCTTGCATGTTCTCCCCTTTCCAGAAACTTAGGATAAATCATAAAATGCACATGTCTTTTGGGATAATATAAAAATATTATTCCCAAGCTTAAGCCCACTAGGATTAGCCCCTAGGCTCAACACTTAGCCCCTTTTCCCACCTTCCAACCCCTAATTCCTTGCCCGCTCTGTGGATTCTCAGTCCCCCTTCACTCATTCATCGTGGTCGGTCTGCACCTGGCGATGTTTACAATTTTATTAAATGTTCTGCATACATACAAGTACAAAATCAGGCCCTTGGCCTCCAACCCTTAGGCTCTCTGGCCTAACAATTACATAAGCCATCGGATTCTAAAAATTTGGCTCATCAGCTTATAAAACATAATTAGAATTTCTTACAGAACATG
>SNQJ01S0232159.1:0-14141 GCA_010110895.2 Picea sitchensis
CGATCTAATCCTCAGATCTTCCTCCTCTCCTCTGTTCTAGCTCAACAACTTACAAAATTGTTCCATAACCATATTACATAATGCATCAACTCGTGCATAGCTACGATAGATCATTACAAAAACTAAACTAATACAAAAGTGAATCAACCTTCCTATGATACCTGTGTATCTCTATTTATATATATTAGGATCTTCATCCATTTTACAATGTATTACCAAAACCCTAACCCTACCGATGTTAGGTCTTCCTCCCATGCATGTGTGTTGTTCTTCCTCTAGCTGTCGTTTTCCTTGTGCACGCTTTCTTGCATGCACGCGTGTTGTGTTACCTTCCAGTTGTTACTTCTATTTCTGCATGCTTTCTTTCCCACAATCATCCTCCTTTCCACTTCAGCCTGGTGCCAACAGGCCCCCAACACTGACATGTGACTCCTCCCGAGTCACCTAATCCTTCTAAGCTTCTTCGATCTCCTTGGTGATCGTCTGGAACTTTTCCTTGAGCTTTGTTGCTTTTGTCAGTGCCTGCGCGGTCTTTTCCTTGACGGTGTCTACTACATGAACTGCCACTTCATCCCTCAGCAATCATGCACATTCGTTCTGGGTCTGTGTTATCTATGTTTTAGCTCCTTCTGCCTGTGCGAGTATTTATGCTACCCGTTCCTATACTAGTTCTATTTGAGCATGATGCTCTTGTTTCTATGTTTGCGCAGTCATAAGTTTTGCCTGTATCTTATTTATCTCCTGCGTCCCTTTGACTCATTCTGGGATTGGTATGGTCTTCTGCCTCTGTTTGAGTTCTTGGATCATTGCATTGATCCTTTCCTCTTCCTTGTCCCAGCGTTGGACCTGTGGATCCTCCTCCACCCTTGTCCAAAGTTGCGCTGCTTTATCGAGCAGTTCAACTGCTATGCTAACCTGTTGTTCCATCTCCTATAGGTGCGTTGTTCCTTCCTGCTTCCTTTTCTCCTTCACTTCCGGTGGAGTGGTTGGTGTGAGATGTTCATGGAGATTCTCGATCTCCTTCTGATATTGATCAATTGCCTGAGCAATCTGGTCAATCTTTTCTGCTACCAGGAGTTCATTCCCTTGCGCGGTGCTTGTGATTTTCTCAAAAAATCCTCCCACTCTTCGTTCCAGTTCATTCCTATGTTCTTTTTCCTCCTGAGTTTTGAGCTTAGCCTGCTCACAGACTTTTTCCAGCGCCTCGCGCTTCTTTGTTGCTTGTTGTAGCTCAACTAAGTTTTTATGTGCACGAGATTGTACCTCGTGGTCGACACTAACCTGCAATTTGTGTAGTGCCCTTGATGGCATCCGTGTCAAGACTAACTGGATGTGGTCCAAATCCTTCAGGGGTGTCTACCCCACGATTTCATCCATGCGCAACATGTTAGGTTTGATGTAAATCATTGTGTTTGTGTGTGGCATGGGGTGGACTAGGTCTCGTTCTTCTACCTCCACTCTTTCTTTGGCCTGTATTGTCGGTGGCTTTGTGCCTCTATTGTTGCTTTCTATCTATGCTTCCCCAAATTTCTTGAGGAACTGTCCCATTTCTACCAACTCTTTTTGTATTTTATCCCTGTGATGCGTTGCATTATCGAAATCTTCTGCTAAGCAATCCTGGACCATTCTAGCGATCATTTCCTCGTCGTCCTCCATGATTGTATAGTCTAGCAATGCTCGTTGCACCTTTGATTTCTTGAGTGCACCTCCTTCCTACGCGGATGGTCTCTTATTTCCCCATGGTTCCTATGTCATGGTTTTGGGGCGGTCTCCCTCCCTCCCTTAGCTTGTTTCGGTTGTCCGTTGGTCGGTTGTGTAGTCTCTTTCCTCCCCTTTTTGGTCCCTCTCTGCTTGGGCCCTTCGTCTGCCTGAATTGGTTTGTCTTGGCCCATTCGTGGTTTCTTGGGCACTTGGATTTCTGGAGGTTGTGTTTCTGCATGTCCTGCCTCTCCTTCTATTGTTGTTTCCTGCACTTTTCGGATAATGGTTGGGATCCTCCATTCATCAGGTCATTCGTTGATGACCATGTTGATATCACCCTCTGTGTTATTCTCTGGTGTTATAGCCTCTGGTGTTATTCTCCATGATCGGTTGATAGCTTCCTGTATGTCTCGTAGGTATGCTTCGAATATGACCCCGTTCTCCCTCTTATGCATGGCCTGTGGCCCAGATCTTAGTAAGAGGTGTCTCGCTCCCACTGGCTGTGATCTGGTACAAAAGACCACATACCCTGGTTCTCACCATCCCATGAAGGCTATTAGGGTAATCATCCACGAGTAATGAAACTTTGTGCCTAGGTCCTGCGCATCCTTTCAGTCCTCCTAAAACAAGTTCAATAGATATGGAGCCCAGCTCACAGAGGTGCCTTCTACACACTGAGCTGCAACTGCAATGACTCTTGTTGGTACTTCCTCTTTGCGGCATTTTCTGAGCAATTTGCAAGCTAAGATATTTGTGCCCAGTTGTGTAGTTGTGTTGTTGATTCGTTTGATTATGATGCCCCTTGTTCCTCTGGCAGTTCCATATTTCTTCTTCATCTCTTCTGCCAACGTTTTCTCCTTGGATTTGTCGTCCGGAATCAACGCAGGATCTATACCCCAGGTTGGTAACCCTGTGATTTGTGCAATAAGCTCAATAGTTATGGGGACGGGTTTGTCCAGCCATATGTCCCCTCCATGTGTGACTTCTAACAGTTGTTTGACGCATGATGTCGCGTACTGACCTCTGCCAAAATGTGGTAGCTTCAACAAACATAAGATTCATGTTATGTCCAGGCCAGCTGCCCACTGGTGTGGTTGGCTAATTGTTTCTCCAAGTTGGTTTACGGTTATGGTCTGCATAAAGACCCTCTGTGCAAGTTATGAGAACTTAGTTTCGTATGATACGTCATGATCAGAATACTTGAGCTTCCCTGGGTGCTGAAATGACTTGTTGTCGTAGACCAATACTAGATATCCTTCCTCAAACGTTTTCTTCTTGATGTGTCGATCGTGCCAAGCTTTGTCTCTTTCTTTCTGCACTTGTTGATGGAATCCTACCAGGATTCGGTCTTCCTCCATTGAAAATAACTGATTCAGTCTTTCCTACACTGCGCCTCGTTCTGTCATCTGTGTGATAGCTGCTACGCGTAAGCTGGGTACTAAAAATTATAATGGCACTATTGCTTCTTGGCCATACACTAGTTTGAATGGTGTGTGCCCTGTCAACTTTTTGCATGTGGTCCTATACGCCCATAATATTGTTGGTACTTTGAGGTCCCAGTCATCTATGTTGATGTTACAGATCTTTGTTAGTGCGTTCTACAGAATTTTGTTGAAGGCTTCTACTGTGCCATTTGCCTATGGGTGATACGGTGTGCTCTTCTGGTGATGAACTTCAAACTCTTTAGTCAACACACAAATGGTGTTGTTTATGTAGTGTGTGCCTTGGTCACTCATCAAAACTCTTGGGCACCCAAATCTAGTGATGACTTGTTCAAACAAGAAGTGTCCAGCTGTCTCTGCGCTACAATCTTTTACTGGTGCAGCTTCTGCCCATCTTGTTAGGTATTCTGTCGCGGTGATAATGTATCTTGCCCCTGTTCTTTTGGCTGGTGGGTTAATTGGTCCCACAAAGTCGATTGCCCATTTGTCAAATGCGTGTAATGTTACTTGTGGTCGTAGTGGCATCTCGTCCCTTATGTTGGGTTTGCCTACTCCCTTTGACAGACATCGCATCCCTGACAGTATTCTTTTGAGTCCCTGTGAATCGTTGGCCACCATAGTCCTGTGCATAGTACCTTCTGCGCAGTAGATTTTCCTGCATAATTCCCTCATGTGATTCCCTCGTGGGATTTTGCTAAGATTCTTAGTCGTTCGTGATCTAATATGTACCTTCGCAAGATGTTGTTTGCGCCCATCTTGTATAGGTGTCCTGCGATCAGTTGATAGTCGGTTGCGCAGACTACCAGGTTCTTCTTCTGTGTAATGGTATATTCTTGTGACGCAGTACCTGTGCTTAAGTACTGGATGATCTATGCGAAGTAGTCATCAGCAATATGTACTGAGAATAATTGTGCATCCGAAAAGGTGTCTTCTAGATTCATAGGTTCTTCTCCATTTGTGACCCTGGACAGGTGGTTAGGTCCTGCATTCAGTTTCCCTGGTTTAACTCTTACTTCAAAATCAAATTCTTGAAATAGCAGTAACCATCATTAGATTCTCCCCCCCAACATTGGCTTGTTGACTAGGTATTTCAGGGCTGAGTGATATGTAAACATCTTAAAGTGTTTTCCCAATAGGTAATGTCTGAACTTCTGTAGTGCATAGACCATAGTTAGGCCTTCTCTTTCCGTCGTGTTATAATTATGTTCCGAGTCGGATAGCTTTCTGCTCGCAAATGCTATCGAATGACTCAAGTCTCCTTCTCCTGGCTATGCTAAGATAGCTCCCAGTGCTCTCGCTGATGCATCTACATGCACATGGAATGTCTTTTCCCAGTCCAGAAATACTAATATCGGTGCGGAAACCATCCTTTCCTTTAGGGTATCCAGACCGTGTTGACACTTGTCATTCCATTGATACTTTGTATCCTTCCTTAATAGTTTTTCCATTGGGGTTGTGATCTACGCATATCCTTTGATGAACTTCTTGTACTATCTTGTGTGCCATAAGGTTGCTCTTAGCTTTCAGACTGTTTTTGGTGCTGGTAAGTTAACAATGACGGCGATCTTTTCTAGATCCACTAACAAGCCTTGTTTGCATACTATATGGCCCAATAGTATCCCAAACGGTGTTCCAAATATGAATTTTTTTATGTTCAGTGATATCTGGCATTGTCTACATCTTTCTAGCATTAGTCGTAATACTTCCACATGGTTTTTCACCAGACTGTAAACTGTCCAGTCATCTAGGAATACTTCGAGAAACTGATGGATGAATTCCTTAAATGTTGCGATAACTACTCTAGAGAATATTACGGGTGCATTCTTCAGTCCAAACGGCATGACTGTGTACTGATAATATCTCCATTCCGTGGCAAATGTGTTCTTGTGTTTGTCCTCCTGTGTTATCTTAATCTGATGGTAGCATGAGAATTTGTCAGTGAATGAGTAAGCTTCATGTCCCCCTACATTCTCTAACACTTCATCTGTGAACGATGTAGGGAATGGGTCGTGTAGGCATGCATTGTTCAACTTCCTCAAGTCGACGCATATCCTAATCCCTCTTCCTTGTTTCTTGTCCCGTACTACCATCGGGCTTATCCATTTTGATTCCTCAACTGGTCCGATGATGTCGGCTTCGAGCATCCGATCGATCTCATCTTTCACTTTCTGTTTATATATGGGGTTCAGTCTATAGGGTCGCTATCTTATAGGTCTCGCTTCAAGTCTCAGTGGTATATTCATCTCTCCTAGTTCTCCTTCTATACCTTTCATCTCTGTAAATGTTGTGGGAAAAAGGTCGCTATATTCGTGCAACAATTTTGTTATGCTCTCTACTGTTTGCTCATCCCAGTAGTCTCCAATGCTGGCCAATTTGGGTTGTTCATCTGTCCCGATGTTAAATTTATTTACCTTGATTGGCGTGACAATGAATTATGATTATATGGGTGGTCCTTCCACATTTCTTTCACCTTCTACTTCCTTGATCTGAATGTCGCATGGGTCACCTTAATCTGGTGCTTCCTCATGTACATGATAGCATGAAAGTAGCTCCTTGACTATCCATTTGTTCCGTTGTTGCTCCTCTGTGATAAATTCTATTTCTGGTTCTTCAATGAATATTACTCCTCTGATTCATTTGAGAGTTGCGTCTATGTTGGGGTTCTCATGCTCGAATGAGAAAGTGATGTAATGTCCTCCATATTGTAGTTCCTTTGCGCAATTCCTAGTCCATGTATTAGTTCGTTGGTATGCCCTCTAAAGTATGTATGAAGTGATGAGGCCATTCCTCTGGTGGTGTCATTTTCCACAACGTTTTGCACTTCGCCAAGTGTTCCGCTGGTGCCTCTTATCCTTGGTATTTTTGTTGTTTGTTGTATTCATGTTCTGTGTCGAACCATATGCGCAGTAGTCGCTTACATTGATACCAGTTTGTAATGGTCTCTTTATGCGTGCCCCACCATCTTGCGGGTGTGGCCTTGAGTGCTAAGTCAAGTGTTAACAGTCGTTGGTTTTCTAAGACTTCATCTTCATATTGTGTCAATAATGTTTCCAAATCATTTAGTCTGTGGAAACTGGGTGATTCTCTGATTTTTGTGCCTACCCATCTTATTGCGCGGTCTATTCTTACACATCTTCACGTGGATACTTCGTGTAGTCTTTGTTGCCAGTTTTCTAACCCGGTGTTTGAGTCTATTACGCATGAAGTAATGCTCTGCCAACTAAGTACTATGTCTGCAGTTGGGTTTACGTAATCCTCATCGCGCGCAGTTGTTTCGTATAGTTGGTCAATGTCTTCTAAGTCCAGGCAAGTGGGCTCTACAAACCTCTCCCCTTCTCATGGATCCAGTGGTGCTATGACCCTGTATTCTCCGGATTCAAATGTCATTTTCCTGGTTTTCAAATTGATTATGGTCTGGTTGTCAAACACCCAATCCAGACCAAGCAGTGTCGAGTAAGGTATTGTGTCGTCCACTATTTCAATGACTTCAAAGTTTGCTTAGTGCGCACTCCATCGAGATATACTGTCACTCCTTTCAGTCTACCTATTGGTAGGACTCTATGTTGGTTTGCTAGTTTTAATTTGCCATTTGAGTATCCCAGTGTTGGCTCTCCCATACATTGCCAGGTCTTCTTGGGTAGCACATTCACTTCAGATCCTAGGTCTAGTATAATGTCTCCCATGTTGAAATCTCCAATGTTAGCATTTAGTCTAAATTCCTTACTTGTTCTTCTTCTGGTGTGTAGGTGATTGACATTTTTTTGTTCTAGTTTTTCTTCCGTCTCACTGCTACATTTCTCTAGTATGTTTTGCAATATTTTCACAGATGAAGGATCACTTAATACTCTCACGCATGATTGCAAAAAGCCTTTGATTGTACTTACTTGTCCCTTGGGATGCATTCCGTTGGTATTATCCAATGATGGTGGCATCTCATATTCTAGGGATTCCTTGAATGGTTGCGCAGTTGAAGTTGACATTGTGTCCTCCTTCTGAAATTCTTGTCTCGCTTCCTTAAAAGTATCCTTTTATTTTGTTGCGTCGAACTGCTTTCTTGGTTCGATGTTCTTCTTTACCCATTGGTTTTGTGTTGATTCCTGTCAAACTGCGACATTTCCTATTTTCGTTACTCCACGAGTGACTATATTGATGTTTCATTTGTCATCCCTAGCTTCGGCTGAAATCCACTGGACATTCTGATTATTCTCGTTCCTCTTTTCTTGAATCTTTACTAGTAGTGTCAGACATTCCTCTGTATCGTGGTCCGATGCACGGCAATACATACAAGTTATTGGTGGAAGTGGACATTCTCCTGCATAATGTCCCGTTTTTTGACAATTGTGACATGTGACGGGTCCTCTACCACGTCTGAAACCTCCTCTGGCTCGTCCTCCTCCTCGATAGTCTGCTCGATCACCTCTCGGCGCGCTATATTGTGGTGCCTGATTATACTGCACGGTATTGTATTGGGGTTGTGTCAGGTTATACTGCGACTGTACGTTGTTGTATAGTTACTATGCAATATTGTATGGAGCTGGGGTATGATTGAACTATGGCGTTGCTTGCCCAATCATCATTTCGGCCTGTACCCTGTATGAATCTAATGTTCTTTCCCACATCAGCTGCATAGTTCTGCAATCTTTGTCGTCATGGCCTACTGACTTACAAAAGGTGCAATATGAATTCTTAGGAACTGTCTGGTATTTATGCATCATCGTGAAGTGATAAGAGTCGTGACCCGGTTTATTTCATATTTTGCACTATAATCCTCCTTGTGGTAGCAGGTTTGGCATACTTGTTGCCATATACTGCGCGAATGTTGGGCATTCGTTCTTATGGTGTCCTTTTGTCCTACATGCGGTGCACCAAACGGATTATCGTTTGTCTTTATTCTTATTCTAATTCAGCTGAAATGTTAGATTCTTCAAATTCTCCTTCAACTCCTCAATAGCTAGGTCCATCTGTTGGTACTGGTTCTCTTCCAGTTGCAAGGTTGCCTGCAGAGCCTCTGCCTGCATTTGAAATTTATGTTGTCATAGGGGATATTTTAAGTGTGGGAGTAGTGAGTTAAAAAACAGGTGTCGATGTTGCATCTCGGTCATAAGGTATTTTAGTTTTCCCTTTAGTCCCTTGAATCTCTGGTCGATCTCCCATACTGACTCTCCTGGTTTCTGTCTTATTTCGATCATCTCGTTCATGTACTGATCCTCTCAGCTTGGCTTATGGAATTCATTAATCAGTAGCTTCTTAATGTTTTTCAGTGTCCTCGTCGTCCCAGGGGCACTGTTTGTGTCTAGACTCATGTACCAGTCTAGTGCGCGGTCTCTTAGCGTAATCGCTAGTTGTGCGAGTTTGATATCTTCATCAGTGAATTGTTTTGCCTCCCAGATCTTTGCACAAATGAACAAATTCTTCTTCGGGTCTTCTGCTACTTCTCCTCAAAATTTTGGTAATCTGATAATGGGATCGTGTCCTACCATTATGAATACCGAACTACTTTCTCCTTCGCGCGGTGTAGATACTTGACTAGTGCTACCTGAACTGGATCCTCTAGTTTTCGCTCCTAGTGTAGATGTACTTCTCGTTATCAGACTTTCTCCAAACTTCGATTGTCTAAACGATGGTGTTATCTTTGGTGTATTAGTCGCACATGGGTTTGTGGGTTCCACACTGACATTAATATGGATAGGATGGTTGTGTTCTCCTCCTGTTCTTGGGCCTCTCATCTTTCTCTCATACATTGGGTGTAGGATTTCCTCAATCTGCTCCATGGCCTGGAGATCCTCTACCTCTTCCTCGTCGCTCACCAAGCCTTCCCTCGCGGCTACGATCTCTTCTTGGTATTCACCTTATATTGGTAGGGTACTCCGCTACGCATCGTTCCTGATGACACCAAGATCCACTTGAGTTGGTCGTCATCCATCATGATCGGGTCCAAGGGTTCCTCCTCCTTCTTGTCTTTCTCCTCACCTCCTTCCATTTATCCTCTCTCTGTCAGTGTTTCCCCCCTTTTCCCATGCACGCAGTGAATTTTAGTTGTTTGATTCCATTGTCATTACGCCTTTGTTATATAGCAGTATCTTAACATAAGTATACAGGGATTGAATGTACCTTCCTCGAGGTCCACGTATAAATTCTTCCTCTACTGCGTTGTGTCAACTGCAAATTCGATGATGAAACCTGCCACAATACTGTCAAGCCAAAAGTCTATTGCATGGGTGAATTTGTTGTTCACCTGTTGTAACTGCTCAATCTGTACCTGGGTCCAATCTAGCTGTCGGATCCGGTTCGTTGCATGGTTATCCTTCAATCTTAGTATCCACTCCTGTAGTAGATGCGGAAAATGACAGAAAAAGACTTCATGTAAATCAGTAAATACATATTTATCCAGATATTTGCGAGGTGTGATTATAGGGTTTCTATTGTCTTTCTGGGAAAACTCTAGCTCTTTGGTTCTCAACCAACCTTCGATTTCTACTTTTGTGGGGTTCTGAGGTCTGAACATTCCCTTATAATGGCTCATTGGTCTTCTTGTTTCGCTCGTTCTTTTCTCGTTCAATCTATCTCGTCTACTCAGTCCTCTCTTGTTCATTCTAACACGGCAACGAAACCATTTGTTGGGTTTTAACTTCTTCCTTTTACTGTCTGAGTTATTGACCCAGGGTTCATGTGTTTCGAGTTTCCAACAAAGCCTCTAAAACTATCAACCCTCCTGGTAAACCAGAAGGAAACACAGTGTACAGAGTGCACTGCGCAGTCTCACCCGAGATAGCTTTAGATGGGTGGTTGTAAGACTCATGTGTTTACAGCCTAGGATTCAGTATGGGATATGGGATTGTTAATACAAACCATCTACTATGAATTATGACTGCAATCTACTAGTACTCACAGGGTTGCATCTACCCTTCATGGTTTAGTTCCTCGAACAACATAATCATATTCCATAACAATGCATTAACTCATTCATTAACCATAACAATTAATTGTTGAAATCAAATAAAGATATACATGCATTTATCACATTACACAGATATTACCATGGTTCACCCCCTCCTGGGCTACGTCCACAAAGATTTGGCTCTTGGCTCCTTTATTATGGTAGTTTTTCATCTCCAGCGCCATGCGCTTACAATTCCCTTTGATGGGTAAGATCTGCATGAGGCGAACTAGATCACACTAGGCTCCACAACCTATGATCTAATCCTCGGATCTTCCTCCTCTCCTCTGTTCTAGCGCAACAGCTTACAAAATTGGTCAATAACCATATTACATAACACATCAACTCGTACATACCTACGATAGATCATTACAAAAACTGAACTAATACAAAAGAGAATCAACCTCCCTATGATACCTGTGTATCTCTATTTATATATATCAGGATCTTCAGCCATTTTACGATGTATTACCAAAACCCTAACCCTACCAACGTTAGGTCTTCCTCCCATGCACACGCGTTGTTCTTCCTCCAGCCGTCATTTTCCTTGTGCACGCTTTCTTGCATGCACGCATGTTGTGTTACCTTCCAGCTGTTACTCCCATTTTTGCACGCTTTCTTTCCCACGATCATCCTCCTTTCCACTTCGGCCTAGTGCCAACAATATTTCATGTTTATTGTCGCGTCATCTTTACTAGTGGTTTTATGCGCTAATTATGGCTATATGTTTCATATTTAGAAATGTCTCCGCACAAGAAGATAACAAGCAAGGAACCTGTCACAGGGGATTCTGGAAGTAGAAGCAGACAATATGAAGAGGTTGATTCTGCAGGGGTAGTGTAAGATGACACAACATGACTCCTAGAGAAAGGAGGAGGCTCACTCAAATGTGGTGAAGTATTTCAAATGTTCAAAAAATAGACGTTCACAGTGGAAGCTGACGACCCAGAAGAACTCCAAATCTTCAAGAACATTCAGAGATCAAGACTACACAAGGTGGAAGTTAGTGTTGCAATGCTCCCTTGCACATATGCAATTACGTGGATTCTCAAGCATGTGGACTTGGAAAACAAATACACACTCAACGCTAGGGGGGAGCCCATAGTATTATTTCAGGCAGTTGATCTAGAAAAATACTATCACTTGGAAAAGGGAACCTGAAAATTGGATGACAAAATCCTCAGCGAGTTCAAGCACAAGGAAAAAGACCTATTCAAGATATGGTACAAGCTAGACAAATCTTTCAAGAACAGGTCATCTGGAAAGTATCCAACCACGGCACTAAGGACACCCTACCAATATATTGTGGCAATGCTCTACAGACTTTACGGGAAGGGATATGCTTCTACATTTACTCTATCCTTAATGCCCTTGATCAAAGATTACCTAGGATATAAAATCCTAATGGAGCTAACACAACTTACCATAGTTGGCATATACATTCACAGGTACTCTGACAGATCGTCCTTACTGGACCTTCGGGATCTATCCATGGATGATCAATCCCCTAAGATATAAAATCATAACAGAGCTACCCGTTGTTGGTCAGGATACCATAGTATTGTCAACATCACTCCCCCTTTTGAGGGAGGTCCTTTCAGAGTATACCAATCTTGGCTCGAAAGTATTCAAAATTTACATGAGACAAAGGCTTGGTCAACACATCTGCAACCTGCTCATCTGTGCCAACATATTGGAGCTTTGAAACTCCCCTTTGCACCATATCACGAATGTATTGATACTGGATTTCTATGTGCTTCGAATTATCATGGAACACAAGGTTCTCCATCATCTTTATGCAACTCTAGTTATCACATAGAATCACGGTTGCTTCCATATCTAGATCAAATAGACCTGTCAACAACTTCTGAAGCCATATGGCTTCACAATTGGTGGAACATGTTGCAATGTATTATGCTTCTACTATGTTGAGAGCAATAATGGATTCCTTCCTACTCTTTCATGAAGTCATGGCTGACCCTAGACTGAAACAACATCATGAACTGTTCTTTCTATCAGAAACACTTCCATCCCAATCTAAATCAGTATAACCAACCAGTCTGAAGTCATGATCTCCAGTGTAACAGAGACCAAAGTCCAACGTACCCTTAAGGTATCTCATCACATGCTTTGCAGCTACAAGGTGAACACGTCTGGGCTCTACTAGATATTGACTCAAGGTGTTCACATCAAAGCATATATCGGGCCTGGTATTTTTCAAATACATCAACGAACCAATAATATGTCTATATATAGTAGCATCAATCAATTCTGATGAAGTATAAACCATGAGATTCAACTTTGCTTCCATGGGTGTCTTAATGGCTTTACATTCCAACATATCAAACCTCTTTAGTATTTCAATTGCATACTTCCCTTGGTTAAGGAAGATCTTCTTTGGGCTCTGCCAAACTTCAAGACCTAAGAAATAATGCATCAGGACTAGGTCTTTCATCTCAAATTCTGTAGCAAGCTTCTTCTTACAATCTGTGATGAGCCTTTCTTCTCTAGTTAAGAATAAGTCATCCACATACAACAACAATATAATTGGATCATCATTCATAACCTTGAAGTAAAGTTTAATATCAACTTTAATCTTGGTAAAGCCCAACCTCATCAGGAAACTGTCAATTATGCCATACCAAGCTCTAGGAGCTTGCTTCAACCCGTACAGAGCCTTCGTCAACCTGCAAACATGAGTCTTTCTATCTTCAACTTCAAACCAAATTTTCACATTACATTGTACCATCTTGGTACACTTGCTTCAACTCCAACTTAATATGCACAATCATGTGCTAGCTCTCTGTGTTTTCTGCAAAGCACTATCTGTCTCACTACTCGAGGGTATGTCCTCTACTCTCTCTTCAACCATTCCTATAGAACTGGGACTTTGCACCTGTAGTTGCTCTGAATCTAAGAATAGCTACTCCATTCTTACTGTGACTTCTTGAAATCTAACAATAACTCCTCTACTTCATCACAACAACAACTTCATCTTAAAATGAGAGTGGCTCAATAATTAATATTGAAGGTAGCTCTTCTTCTTTCATGGAGGTAACTCTATCTGCTATTGTATTCATGTCTCCATGGCCTGACTAATGTACTACACGAACTGGCACTGGAGATAACTCAATCTCAAATATAGGGACTGCTCCCCCTTAATCTCATACTATATCATAATCATGGTTGTTCTGGTTGTCTTCATGAATATTAGAACTATTTCTTCGATTTCTGGAGCAATTGTCTTGACATAGTCTTCTCCCTCTTGTTGGGAGAATCCTTTGGACACAAATAAGGATTTGTACATATTTATATTGTTATCTGCAACATGCTTGATATGAAAGATCAATCTTGGAAATCAACACTAACTTCCCTTCTAGTCTCACGAAAAAATCCATATCCCAGTCTTTTTGGTTGGCTTCCTTCTCTGTTACTAAAACAAGGGAATCTTCCCATCTGATCCTCTTTTAGATGAGGCTCACTCTGTTCTTTATTTATTCTGAGTCTACAAAGAGTTCATAGTCTCTACAAGATATACTTGGTGTTGAATACCAAGTCTTAATATGAAAAACCGAGTCAGACTTCAAATGAATTATGCTTTTTGTCAAGGTGGCTTCATTATCCTTTGAACAAGTCTATTGTGAGTTATTATTCTAATGTTCAGTCATCTTTGGAGCCTTCTTCTCCTTACAGTCTATCTCCATATGAGATACTCTGTATCTCAAAAGTAGTTTCTTCTTCATCTTCTAAATGTATACGATCACATATACAACTTGGATAGTTCGCTCCATGTCTCATCTAGTATGTTGCCTCTTGCAACCATCACTATAGCTTCCTTAAGGTTATCCCCTATGACCTGGAACCTGGAGTCTTGTCCTTAAGAATGAGTGTGTTTCTTTTCTTCCAAGTCTCCTTCACTCAATATGACAAGTGCTTTCTTCAACTTGTCCTCTGTACTAAGACAATATGCTATCTTGAAAGAAATCTAAGTTAGAGAATAAATTCTAATCTCAATCTAATATCTTGACTTTAATTTTGACCAAGGGTTAGTATGATGGTCA
>SNQJ01S0232160.1:0-14141 GCA_010110895.2 Picea sitchensis
GTGAAGGAAGCAAGCTGGCGACGTGTGAATGAAATTCCATGGAATTTGAAATTAAAACTAGGAAGGGAGAAGAAAATGCTTCACAAAAATTGCATTAATGGAAAAACTTCTCGAGCCTTGCGCGCATCAATGACAACTTAGATGGTAGTTGCGCGATGAGCTGTTAGCATTAAAGATTTAGAAAAAATACACACACACACACACACACATATATAAACAATATTTTTTATCATGCACATGTGTGAAGGTAACGACCACGAGGAAGAGCAAGCAAGCAAGGAATGGCCAAGTCTAAAAGTGCATGGTTTGGGATCGCGGGTTCTCAGGCAGGCGGGTTCAAAAGAAGGCCTCTATTGTTTGGTGTTCTACAAGTAGCACACAAAGTTCCGTGATATACAAATTGAGAAGCGGACTTGCAGGCTAGCTGAGATTTGATAGACCATCTAGAGTTTCTGGATCGCAGGTTCTCGGGATAGAGAGGTTAAAAACGACGCTTTATTGTTCGGTGCCTTGCAAATATCTTATGATAATAAATTGAGAAGCGGATTTGCGAGGTGACCAGCTCAACATTATACTCCAGGGTTGGTGGGCTCCCACAAACGAGCAATACATATTTCTGGGCTGTACATTGGGCCTATTTTCGCCATATAGAAATTGGGTTCTCAGGCTGGCGGGTTCAAAATTGCCTAAGCAAAGAAAAGGGCTCCGTCCGACTCTCACTGCACATTTCATAATTCATGTGCAACACCAAGTCTGTGATTACCAGATCAGTGTGTGTAGAAATGAGGCAAAAGTAAATATGTGCCTTTATAAAGTATGGACATGAGATTTTATAGATCGTGTACCGATATCACATTCCATACTTGCGGGTTCTCAGACGGGAGGGGTCAAAAAATAGGCCTATATTGTTCTGTGTTTTATAAATAGCACATACAGTTCCGCGATATACAAATTGAAAAGAAGACTTGCCGGGTGGCTGAGAATTTATAGAGCATGTACAGTTTGTGCATCGCGCGTTGTCGGGTTGGCGGGGTTAGAAATGAGTCTCTATTTTTTGGTGCCCTACAAATTGCTTATGATGCACAAATCCCTTATTCCAAACTTAACCACTTATTTGGATCGTGCACTTGCGAGATTCACACTGTGCCTCTAATGTTCCGTGTCCTACAAATAACAATTATAGTTGGGAGATATACATATTGACAAATGAACTTGCAGGCTGGCTATCTCAACATTGCAGTTCTGCTGGATGGCAGATGTGCAACATAGTGGCTTCTCGACGCAAGAAAAAGAAAAAAAGAAAAAAAAACATACCTACAAACAAGTTTGACAAATTCAGAGAAAGTAAAGGAAAAACTGTTTACTATGGAACACAGGCAGAAAAAGAATGCACCTTTGCATTGATTTGTGTACATCTCTGGGTAGGAATTATTTGCGCCTTCTAGTTTTCCTTTCTGTTTCTATCAACAAAAGTACAAAACAAAAGGGATATGAACATAAGCTCAGATGTTAAGAAAAAGACAACTACTATGTACATATATACAAAAAAAAAATTGAATAAGATGAATAGAGTCACAAATAGTTTTTTTGAGGATGTACCTTATTTTTTCTTTTTTTGCACAATGTATATTTTATAATTAGAGTAGAAGACCGTCTGTATGCTCACCAGAACGCTATGTGTAGAAATTAGGGATACATATATGCTTTGAAACATAGAAATATGAGTTTGCAATAAGTTTGATGTATATGTCATAATTCAAGTGCAATACCAATTGTATCGTGATCAGACCAATATGTGTCTAAGACAAACATACTGTATTGAGAAATGAGCAAATTGGACCAGACATGGTCAATAAGTGCATTTTGCATATGGGTTGTGTTTTTCCGAAGAAACCGCAGTTTGTATTTTCACATGTAGTTTTGCAATTCTTTTGTTCTGCCAGTATTTTGTAGCATGTCAATGTTGAAGTCTCCTACAAGTACAATGGATCCATTCAGATGGAAATGGTCCAATGCATTGGAAATAACATTTACTATGTTGGAGAATGCTGCATGGAGAGCAGCGTACAAATTTAGTATTGTAACTTCTGTTCCATGGGAATGTTTTTTGGCAAGCACCAGTTCAACATTCTTTTCTTCGATATGTATGTGGTCCAAAATTGGTACATGTATTTTCACTAGTATCATCACCCCATGTGTAATGTAACTTGATATGCAATTGTGATTTGAGAATTTTTTGTTCTGCATGCATAATGCCATGTGTGTTTCCTGCAAGCACAAAATATCGGATTGCATTAAATCATAGTCATTTAGTATATCATCCATGTGTGCATTTAAGATGTGTGTGTTAAGCGAGAGAACTGATACAGATAAATTTGTTTGTATGGATTGGTAATCATAATGCAGTGGCCATTTTGCGGTGGTCCTCAGTCGTTCCATCTCAATATCAACTTTCTGTTTCACTCTTAAGTTATCTTTTGTCAGAGGACTTAGTAAATACAAGGAGTCTATGCTTCTGACACGGGACCATGTTGTGTATACAAGTCCATGTATCCGAATTCCAGTAGGCTGAAATGCAACATTATCAAGTGTTAGTCCTTGTGATCTGTGGATTGTACGTGCACATGCAAGTTTAATCAGAAACTGTTTGCGAATATTCAGTTGACCTATCTTTGTTGATGTCGATACTGGCTTTGATATTCACAAAATAGGAGTCCAATCGCTTGCAGTGTTTGAATTATATAGATAAGACAACTTGCTTGCTTGTCGCTTGCCTATATGTGGTTCTTGGAACTTAATCCAAAGGACATCTACTTTTTCTATCTTCGTATAGCCTTTCAATGTTCCATATGCACCATTCACCAATCCATCCTATGAATCATAGTTACAGGCATATATTTCAACTAACATTTCTAATTTCAGTGCAAGGTGCAAAGGTAAAGTGACTGAATGTTCATGGCGTGGGACATTTCCATGGTTGTCTTCTTCCAAGTCAATCGAATTGATGATGATATCATCTCCAGGCATGAGTGACAGCATGTGGCTATTATGCTTTGCAACATCCTTATTTCTGTAGAACATGTAAGGGAACGTTGGATCTGTTGGTGCAGGCCGTAAGAACCTCAAATTGATATAGGTCAAGTCATCATATGTTTCGCTGTTTGTGCGCATTCTATTCAGAATTGCAATGAATGTTTCATCTGTTTGGCGCATTGTAGTATGCAACTCAAAGAAATTAATATTGTCTCTCCAGAAGTCATGGGTCACTATTTCCATGTTAATGATAGGTTGTTCAAATATCAAAGAATATTGGATGGGCTGTGCCTGGTAAAGATCACCACAAAAGATCATGTCAATGTTTCCAAAGTATTTGGTTTGCACATGTTTTATGCTTCTTAGCCGGTTGTCAATGGAATACAAGAACCGACTGCCAATCAAATATGCTTCATCTATAAATACAAGTTGGAGTTCCTCGTAAAGCTTAGATAATGTATCCAACATTTCCTTGATAAGTGGAAGAAACTGTGACTTGTTAAAAGGCATTAAAAATGGAGAGTGGATTGTTGTTCCACCAGCATTGTATGCATCTTTTCCTGTGTATGCAACTATTAGGCCCTTTGGTTTCATAGGATCAGAGAAATTATTTGAATCATAGATTCGTATAAGCATTTGGAAATGTCTTGCCTGTTCCTGCTCCGCCTGTAAGGAACACATGCACATGATTGTTCATGTTCAACCATTTTTTAAGGGCAATGTCCTTTACAATTGTTTGTTGTTCGTGATTCAACAAATGTCTTATTCCGTGGTATTCATTATTTTCAATCAGAAAAGGCTGTTTTGTAACTTGAAAACCAAGGTTGATACGTTTTTCACTTTCAACCGTTGGAGGACGAGGAAAATCCGCTTGTAAGTCATAGGACTCAGAAGGAGTTCTGGTTGTTTTTGGGTTTCTGAATGTCTCATCATGATCACCTGGGTTTTCTAGGTCATTAAGTGCAACTTCTAGATCACCCCATGTTGGATTAACATTGTAGGTAAATATAGCTTCATTGATATGCACTATAGTCTCAAAGGCAACATACACAACCTCCCATGTAGAGAAGTTATGTATTAATGTCTCTTCGTTTTCATGGAACGGAACAGTACAACAACAATTTTTCTCTACAATAGTTTTCATAGTCACAATGTTTATTGTATTTGAAAAACTGTATAACAGAGGGTTTTTTTCTTTTTGATATGGGTGTCCCATTTTTTTTGTAATGCAATACGAATTCTGCTAAGAAAATATGGCTAATAGGAGATGGACGCTAGATGTAATAATCAATAATAGAGTGACATATGACGTCCTCTAAATTGTCAGGTTCTTGTTGAAGAAAAACCAGTGGTTTAAGCATAAATGTGGGTTTTTCAAGTGGAGATGTGTTTATGAAGACACATTTTCTTGAACTACAAGTGAGGGGCAAAGAAAGGGCAATGTGAACTTCTTGCTGAGCAAACATTTGTTGAAGATTAAACAATGTGTTTCCAAGGGTGCGTATCATTTGTATGGCATCAATATGACTTCTTTCATGTTCTTTGCGTATTTTTCTGAATGCAGATGTCATAGATTTGTCAATCTTCATCATATATGAGGTGCAGTAGGATGTTGCAGCATATGCATTCAACACGTACTATGCATTTGTATTTTCTTTCTACATAACTGGCATGTCCTTGGAGAAACTGTTGTTCCAAATATGGGAGAGTTTTCATTTAAGGAAAAGTGTTGGTTGCCTAAGCGTTATTTGTATGGCTTGGATGTACTCATCTTCTGATAGATTTACCTGTGTCAAGAAGGCATCAAAGCTCATCATGTCATCAAATCCCCCTTGTTCTAGAAATGTGAATAAGGATTTAGATTTCTCAACAACAACACTGTCCTCTAAACTAACTAGCTCTATGATTCTTGTAGCTCTCATTGGAGGAACGAGAAAGTTGTATCTGCAATGCGAGCTTTTTCGTTTTCTACAACTTCTTGTATGGTAATGTCTATGGACTTTCACAAGGTCTGGTTCCAAATGATCTGTATTGCATGTTATGTATTTATCCACAAATTGTTCGATCTCTGAATTCTTATCAACTCCATAGACTGGTGCACCCTCTATCCACAACARTGCATGGTCATGCTCATTTCCCCTATTTTGGAATTCAATCACAAAAAAGTAGTCCAATATTTTTCCGAAAAACGTTTCATCATGGCATATCAATTGTCTCAAAGCATTTATTCTATGTCTATAGTATCGAGTACATGTCACCGGGTMTGTWGTCAATGTCATTATTTTCCAGTGTATCGTTTTTTTTTTACGTTTCCTGTTACTATGCAGGTCAKAAATGACAACCACCAATGGATCCCAGCAATTCTCTGCACTTGTAAATGTGATGAAAAATGTTGGCGACCCCAATTGTCGGATCATTGCAATTTTTTTTTTTGTTTTGTTGCAAATAGTCAGGAGAGGTGCGAATGTTCTTGAAATCTATGTATCCAATATCAGATTTCATAATTTTTTCTAGGTTTACTTTGTACTTCACATCCTTGGACAACAACTTTCTTCCTTGTAACTGGCCTTTTCTCATTCAGACCCACATGCAGGACATAACTTGATCTATTATTATGAGCATTGTTTTGAATTTTTTTTTTGTTATGTGACAGGAGAAGTAACCGCTTGAATGTAGTATCTCCCATCAGACTATTTTATGATAATTGATTTGTTCTGTAATATCAGTGTCACGTGGATCTTCGTAGAACAATGTTGGAAAGTTCATTTCCTCAACGAATTTGTCCTTGAATATTCCAAGTGGATGTTGCCCCTCGCCAGGTGCAATTTCAACAATTTTGTCTTGCAAGTCACGAATGCACTGTGAATCAGTGAATCCATGGACCAATGTTTTAGCAGGTGTTTCAGTCTTCGATTCATCACTTGTATCAGAATCACTAGTATTTTCGAGAGTCTCTGCAGAGTTGCCATGTTCTTCTCCGAGAACACTATTCCAGTTGGCATTTATACAAATGTTCTCTGCTTTGTACAGGGCCTTGGAACATAATTCCTTTAATGCTTTCATAATAGCATGCACATGCACTTTGCCTGTCTGATACACATTTTTGTATTGCAAGCATCTTTTCAGAGCCACATCGATTGTAATTGTATTGTTAATGAACCGTGTCAACTCTTTTTGCACAACATCTAGCTGAACAAGCACATTAATAATTGATCCTGTTAAGCCCATCTGGGGTCGCTTATAGCCCCAAGGTCTTATTTGAGAAAATGCAATTCGTAGAGAGACGAGTCTCTCCTCAAGTTCCGTAAGTTCACTTACATATGCTAGTGGTGTATTACATCTTATTCGGTCAGGGGTTGCAAAATGTGGCAATTTTCCATTTTCAAGCGATCGTTTGCATGGAAGACAAACTTTCTCACTGGAAAATGGTTTATCATGGGCTGTCATCCGGAGGTATTCTACTTGCAAATCAGGCATGAAAGACTTACTAATTTTTGAAAAATTCAATTGTTCACAAATTGCACATGCAATGGAAGGAGTGTCTTTCATTTGTTTCATGTAGGTTTGTCTTGCATTTTTTTTTTCGCAGGGAAGTATGGGTAGAAATTGTTTCTTATTTTTCATGTACACCACGAACTGCCATAGTTGCATGACCATTCTGGGATATGCAAGTACACATGTTTATGTTCTGTTCTACACAAACAAATTTCTTTACATTGTCATATGTGAGTTTCTCTCTAAAAGGAAGTGTAGCAATGTATTTTTTTCTCTCGCGCATGCCCTTTTTCAAGTTGTGGTAACTTACTCTACATTTCTTACCCAAGGGTGGGATGACCTGGTGGAAATTGGGATGAATTTCACTCTCACCTAGTTTCTCAGAAACTATTTTACGTTTTTTGTTCAAGGCCTCTATTTTCTTATCAGAAGTCGGACAAATTTGACGAATAATTTTTTTCAAATTGTGATAACTTACTCTACGTTTTTTGTTTAAGCCCTCTATGGCCTCATCACAACTAAAATGAATTCTACGCATATTTTTTTTGTTCAAGCCCTGTCTTCCCATATCGCAACCGGGAGGACTCTCGTTTTGACTAAAAACATTCCATGCGTATGCAGTTTCGATGCCGTTTGGGTGGCATGCACACTCAACCCTGAACTGCCGATATCTCCAAGCAAAGGTTCATAATGGATATGTGCTGTATCTGTTTTCAACGATAGGATGTGAATTGTTCGATCATAATTTGAATCGGTAACCCAGGAATGGACAGTGCCAGCTGGCGAAGCCGACCAAACCCGGATCTTCACCCTAAATACCATAGACAACCATTGAAAACATAATCTGCAACCCTCCATATTCCCTTCTTCATATGGAAGCGCCATGTTCACAAGGTATTCTTGCTAACTTCCAACTGTCGGCATATTTTCCACGAGATATGGGCAAAGGTGTTGATGCAAGCACCTAAAATCCTGTTCACTTCTGGCTATAATCCCATTGCATAAGGACTGTACAGTGTAAAGACGCAACGAATGTACATCGAACTCGGCTGCTACCAAACAAAAATATGCATTAAACAGACTATCTCCATAGCTAGACACAACATTTGTTGCCAGCTGTAAACCATAGCAATCTATGCCATCCAAAATCTATTTCCATTGTGATTGAAGGTCTTTGCAAAGAACGGACAAGTAGATACGAGGACCTTCTATATTGCATATGGACATTTTTCTATACAACAGTGGTTCATAATGGCCACTGAGAGCATCGACATCATGGAACAAGATGCACTATGGATTGTCAGATGCAGTTTTGTTGAATAGTAGATATCTTGTTTTTCTTGTCAATGACCATATTCCAACTGATATATTCAGCCAGTTAGACAACCACTGAATACAAAATGTATCTCCCCAAAGTCCCCTCTGATGTGCAGGCATAACTAGAGATGCAGACAACCACATCTTTGAAAAATACGTAGCCACATCATGTATTCCATGCAACTGCCGAAGAAAATCAGATTCCAGTTCGTATTCATATGACTGCAAAGCCTCAACATCGCCATTTTTAAAACAAGCCAAGAAATAATCTATCAATCCATTGCGCAGCTCGGTCGACGAATACCGGAAATGCAATAGAACTTGGAAAGTATCGAAAAGGAAATCCCCAACAGTATACGAGAATGCATCCAATCTAAAAAGACCATTCCTATGCAAAACCACGTCAATGTTGTCATGTACAATGGATTGTGTATATTTTTCATACGACTCAACATCTATTACCTCTTTCATCTTTTCAACTGTCGTTTTGAAGCTGTTTGCTAGATACTTTTAGTTTCTATCAAAATAGAGAAAAGCACAGGCAAAAAATAAAAACTAGCAAAATAAAAAAGAAAAGAAAAATAGTGCACCAATCCCTGTATGTATCTTTAAACCTTCTTCTTCTCAACTTGAATCCCCCTAGTTCCCATAGCAGATGAGAAGAAAATAAACCGACACTGGAAACTGAACCAAACAGAAGAAAGACCGCAAAAAATTAAAACCATAACTTAACTAAACAGAAAGAAAACAGGCAGATGCAGTTTTCCGACCCACAAAGTAGAAGCATACACTGCGTCGACACCCTGCCCGATGGTTCCATCTTCTGATAGCTCCCAACTACGTTTCGTAAAGCCCTCTACATTTCAATTTTCAGAAAAACTATGGATGCAACATCTGCCATATGAAGACGCATTGTTTCCAGGAATAGAAACTAAGAGCACAGACAAAAATGGTCTGGAACAAAATATTGAAAATCACCAAGAACAGGGAAACTTACCCGTCAATAAAGGATGAGAAGACCTTAGCACCCAAAAAAATGCAAACCACAACAACAGGTCCAACAACTTGCAAAGTTGAAGAACAACAAACCAGTGAACAACCACGAAGAGCTCAAACTGCAAGTGCAGGACCTCAACTTTGCAAAGTTGAATCAAATAAGAACCAGAATCATGGAACAAAACAACGAACAAGGATTGAGCACAAGAGTAGGGATGTTGGGTATGAACAAAACTATATTGCAAGGCATTTGTACAATAAACATTTAAGACTGGCAGAGCTCTTAGGTAAACAATTAAGACAGTAAGGACCATCGAAGGGCATAGGCCCGTGCAAGCATTTAAGAAAAGATGCAGCATGACAGGACTGTTCTCTCTAAGCACGCAAAAATAAAGCATAAATCAGACATAGCAATATCGTGGAGAATGTATTCAACCCAACAGAAAATGCTAAAAGGAAACATTCAAACTAATGCTAGCATTAATCCACGTTCCATGAATGCATAACAAAATTTATGATTCAAAAAGACCATATACTACCAAATACTTTGGAAATGAAAACATATTTTACATTGGGAATAACGAAGGTGACAATAAGACCTCCAATCCGTTGTCCAACTAGATCTTGACAAACATGATACTTTTTACTATATAAAAATTGATATTTTCACTTCCCTTGTTCCAACAATAGACAATAGTGAAATATTTCTGATCAATGCACAAGCTAATGCCAGGTCAACGATTTATCGATCGCTATAGTCCCTTTATACCTACGATAGAGACTAATAAGAATAGATTTTCACTAACTTTTAAGGAAATTAAGTGTTGAATAAGATGTGAAACATCTATCATCTTTGTGATACCTAAAACTTAAAGGATTAAAAAGACTTTCTCATAAATTACCTTATGTATGCACACATTAAGTTTCACTTTCATAATATCTATAATAATATTAATCATTACAATGTGTTAACTCATCGAAATGAAATATTGTTGGGTAATTTTCTCTTTAATGTTTTCAACCATAAAAACCAAATATTAAAACAAATTGATATTAGTTTTTTAATTTTTTGAAAGTCTAATAAATCAAAATTAATATCGATAAATAATAATTATCATTATCATTATCTAAAACTTTATAATGATAAAAAATGTAAATATAGCTTAGGAATATGATAATGATTAATATCAATCATCAAACCATAATCTAATAAACAAATTATAATAATCTTAATAATATTTTAAGTTTTTGATTTTAATTTTTATTATAAATAAAACTTTTAAATCAACAATATATTATATTTTTAAATGATTATTTATTTTTTAAAATATTTTCTTAATATTTCTTTATTTTAAAGTTAAATAACTATTTAATAATATATATAACTAATCGAAAGGATGATGAGTAATTCATGGACTCTATATATTAAATTGGGTGATGATGAATAATTCATGAACAAAACATCATATTAATAATTTTAAATAAGTCACAATATTTTACTTTTGTAAAATACAAACTTAAAACATATTTTTAGGCATTCAAAATGGTTTTCTATATTATATCAATAATATAAAATTAAATACGTTAGTTAGTAGTCAGATAAAATTAAATACGTTAGTTATTAGTCCCTGCCTAAGGCAATGAGGGATTCTAGTAATTGATTCGCGTTGACCCTCAATTAATTTGAGTTTGACTGCAAATATTTTTTTAGCTTTGCAATAGATTCGCGTTTACCCTCAATTAGTTTGAGTTTGATTGCAAATATTTTTTTAGCTTTTCAAAATTTTACATAAGAAAAAATAAAAGTTATTATTTTTTCATATTTAAATTGTTTTGTCAAACATTCTATTTGTTAATAAAATGAATGTGTTATTACGGAGTTCATCTTAAATACCCTAAGTTTTCAGTATTCTAAATATTCAATATCCTAAGTTTTCCGTATATTATAAGTGATGACACAATGCATTTTTCTTAATAACCTAAGTTTATTATAATATCCAAACTTATATGCATTAACACTTTTACTATCAAAATCTGTCTACTGCCAAATGCCAAATGTCAGTATGTTGTGATGTCATCTTGTTGCATTAACAGGGGAATGTTAATCACTCAAATGTCATGTCAATCACCTCCCTTATCCTGCACCGCCATGCCATTTCTTCGTTATCCTACATTGCCATGTCATTCCACTCACTGCCTTCCCATATCCTGGCTATGCCGCTTTAGCTTTTGTCACTGGCTTTGCTATGTGCTTTCATCACCTGTTTGTTGAAGATATGGGATGAAGACTCTTAGTTCGTGGTATTTCGTGGGCTGAAGATGTTGTTGGAACCTTCCAAACTTGATATGCTTCTGAAATAGTGGGATGAAACTATTGTTGGAACCTTCCATACATGAAATGCTTCCCAAATAGTATCTCCTTCCCATATCTTGGCTATGTCGCTTCAACTTTCATCACTGGCTTTTCTATGTGCTTTTATCACCGATTAGTTGAAGATATGGGAAATACAGGCTGAATATACATAGTTCGTGGGTTGAAGCTATTGTTGGAACCTTCCACACCTGAAATGATTCCCAAATAGTACAACCTTCCACACCTAAAATGATTCCCAAATAGTACATGTTAGAAATACATTGGTAACGTCATAAAAATATAATGTTAGCAGTGCTTGAGATTCTGGAATGTCCTTTGCACAAACAAATCTGAATCTAACCGGATCTATCTTAGCGGATCTGTTGGGATTTTGTGATTGCAACTCCGTAAACAAGGTGCTCTCTTGATGCTACCTTTTCTTTTAGAATGTCAAAAATATATTGCAAAGATCAAATGAGAATACATGTGAATCACATTAAAAATAATTTCCTATACTTAGTATCCTCTCTTTGCATCGTTTGAGTGTTATTTTTTTGTTTGAGCGCTACTTTAAAACATATACAAAAAAGGTGATTCACTACTGTTCTCAAAATGTTTTGCAAATAAATTTATATTGGAATTTGAGGGCATGAAATTACATATAGCAAAACAGAAATTTTGGTTACCTCTTGAGGGAGACTCTAAGTCCGACTGAAATCTTGTTGTGCGTTCATTTGTAATTTCATAGCTACTGAAATCTTGTTGTGCGTTCATTTGTAATTTCGTAGCTGCCTGCAATACTACAATCATTCAAATGAACATTCTATCCATATGTTTTTGAAGTTGCAAAATCCTAAATCATGAATCATGAACCCGAACAAGAAAAATCCCTAATGCTTTTGAAGTTGCAAAACCCTACTATATAAACTACGATGAAAATAACAGTAGGAAGAAAAAACCATATGTATTACAAACAATTCATACCAATTCCAAACTTGTAACCCGTATGCCTGTAATTTTCATCGCAAGGATGATCCTAGATTCTCTCCCTGATACTAAAATATTATAATAATAGACGTCATCATCCACTGTAAGACTCCAAACATTGATCACAATGTCTATGGTAAGCCTGAAGAATTACACTGAATTTGAAGTGTAAGAACTCAACACAAATTGATTATGTTCAATAATGCCTTTATTAAAATACAATGAATATTGTTATCTGTCTTAGATACAAATTAAGAACTCAAAAATCCTTAAACCCATACAAATTAACAACTCAAAAATGATAAACTGTGAAGCAAGAAATGCAGAGAGAAAGAATAGAACAGAAAACAATATATTAGAATATAAGAAGAAGAGTACAAAACGAGTACATGAATAAGTTCTGAAGTAGTAAGTATTATGCAAAGGGAAATAGCTGAGCTAAATAGGCTCAAGCAAAACAAGAATAGAAAGTACAGCTGGCCAGGACATATGGCAGTGTACAGTCAACTTGTTGAGGTTACATTATATTTAACACTCCCTCTTAAACTCAACAGTTACAAACATCAACACTGATTATGCCTAAGTGTTGTCTCTGAAAATCAAAAACCGATTTTCCCAGTGGCTTTGTAAAGATATCAACAAAATGATCTCGAGAACCATAGAATTGTAGTACAATATCACCATTATTGACTAGCTCACGTATGAAATGAGAACGAGTGTCAATGTGTTTGCTTTTCTTGTGAAACACATGATTTTTGGATAAAGCAATTGCTGAAGTATTATCACAAAAAATAGGAGTTGGATCCTTTTCTGTATGTGACATATCTTTCAATATTCTTCTCAGCCACACAACTTGACAAGAAGCTGAGGTAGCAGCGACATACTCTGCCTCTGCAGAAGATATTGAAACAATTGGCTGCTTCGTTGATGCCCATGAGATTAGGTTCATGCCCAGTTGAAAAACATGTCCAGATGTTCTTTTCCTGTCATCTAGGCTACCTGCAAAATCACTGTCTGTGTAACCAGAAAGTTGATTACTATCAGATTTAGTGTACCATAAGCCGAAATTGAGAGTTCCTGCAACATATCTCAGAATTCGTTTCGCTATTTTCCAATGAGAATATTTGGGGGATTCCATGAATCTGGAAACAAGGATGGCTGCATACATAATGTCAGGCCTAGTTGCTGTAAGATACAACAAACTGCCTACTAAACTTTTGTACAGGGTAGGGTCCACTGTAGGGCCTTCATCTTTCTTGCTCAATTTTGTGCCTAGTGGTATAGGGGTTTTTGCTGGATTGCATTCTTCCATGCAAAATCTTTCGATGATGTCTGCTGCATACTTTTGCTGACAGACACAAATTCCTTTGGTTGATTGATCAACCTCAATCCCTAAAAAATATTTCATTATGCCAAGATCTGTCATCTCAAACTTAGATTGCATGGCATGTTTAAAACTGGTTAACTCAAGATTTCCAGTATAGATTATGTCATCAACATATAAACATACAATCAAGATTTTACCGTGCTGATCTGTTTTGGTGTAAAGAGTTGGCTCATTTTGGCTTCTGCTGAAACCACTTTTGATCAGATAAGTGTCAATTCTACTGTGCCAAGCTCTTGGAGCTTGCTTTAAGCCATACAAGGCTTTCTTCAACCGATATACTTTGGCTGGGTGCTCTTGGACTTCAAATCCAAGTGGTTGATCGACATAAACTTCTTCTTCTAAAAGACCATTCAGGAATGCTGACTTGACATCCATCTGGTATACTTGCCATTTGTGTTGGGCTTCTATGGCCAATAGAGTCCTTACAGTGTCTAATCTTGCTACTGGAGCAAAAGTTTCACCATAATCAGTACCTGGTTGTTGTGAAAATCCTTTGGCAACAAGTCTTGCCTTGTGTTTTTTGATCTGCCCTTTTTCATTGAGTTTAGTTTTGTAAACCCACTTGACACCAAT
>SNQJ01S0232161.1:0-14010 GCA_010110895.2 Picea sitchensis
TGTTGTGGGTGATCTCGAGCTGTGGCCTCCTTGTGTTTGTTGTGGGTGACCTTCTAGCACCGACCTCTTCTCTTTTGGTTGTTGTTTGGAGTGGCTGCTAGGTGCGGCTCCCATCTTTTGTTGCAGGGTTGGTGTTATGTGTGGCAGTGGATCTCCTAGAGGACTAACAAAGTGTAGCCTCTCCTTGTGTGAGCCTTTTGCAAGGTGTGGCACCTTTCTCCTTTCTGCTGTGAGCAAATTCTAGAGGTTGCAGCCCCTCTATACCTTTGTTGTGTGAGCAGCCTATAAGGTTTTGGCCTCCTCCTTCTTCTGCTGTGACTGAGCTACTAGGTGCGGCTTGCTCCTGTCTGTTGTGTGGAGAACCTTTGAGTTTACAGCCCTCTTATTAGGGTGAACTTGTAGGGTGCTATTTTCTTAGGCATACCTATAGGGATCAGTTTTATCCTTTGCTGAAATAAGGATTTACCCACAGTCCTACTTTCCAGTTCCTTTGTAATCTCTTCTAAAGTCTCTTGGGGTAAGGGTTTTACTGTTTAATATTCTGAGTGAGGGTTTGGGCATTTATAACCTCTGTTGGGATTGTGTTTCCTTCCTGTGGCCCTTGTACATGGTGGCAAGAAATATTCTTCATTCATAGGCATGAGATCCATGATAGATCTATGAACTGAACCTTTGTCTAAGCATACAAAAGGGTTCTTCATCTCCTATGGTTATTGTTTTTCTTCAAAGGTAAGGCTGTTGTACCAGGTAAGCTGCCTACTCATCTTTCTCAGATCTGAATTTGATTTTACTTCAGAATTGTTGTAATCTAGTTAGCATTGAGTAGATATGAAGCTATACTTTAAATTTACAAGTTATTCGATTGTGTAATGATCAGACTAGTTGTTATATCTAAAAATTTGTGTGTAGCCTTATAGATCTATTGTACTATCCAGATCTGTTCACTGTTGCATCAACAGAGTACTTTCTCATTAGATCAAAGTACTATCTCATTAGATCTGAGTTTCTATCGTCATTAGATCAGAGTTTCTATCTCTAAGTTTATTGTTGTCTCTCTTAGATCTAAATTCTAAGTGTTCTAACTCTGTTGATTTATAGATCTAGCTGTTTTGATCTCTGAAATTAAAAAGATACTATTGTTTTGCAATTTTACCCTAATTCTAATAGCTCCTCTATTGCATGAAACTCCTAACCTACCCACTTACTAGTACTAGAAATTTGGAAATACCTTGGAAGCTTATTGGAAACGTCCAAGTGCCCATGAGGTGCATGGGACTTGTTATCCCCCATTCACAGGGATAACTAAGGAGATGATGTCACGAGGCCCGCAGGTTGCATACTGTTATCTTTTTAGCTCGGGAGGTACTCTGCATGTTTTGTCTTGTATGCGGATGTTACCTTATATTTACACTACCAGACACTTAACTCTGTAATGAGTTTTTATAAAGTTGTTTTAAGTGGTTCTTTTATTGAAGTGACTTTTTAATAAAGTGTACCTTCTAATTTTAAAGTGACTTTATTTTCATAAAACACTTATGTAATAAAGTGAAATCACTTTAATATTTCAAGTGATTCATTTTGGAGGGAATGGATCATGACCCTTGATCTTGAAAAAGACAAGATCTAATCTTGGCCTTTGGATTTAGGGTTGGGGAAGGTGAAGAGACACTTTGGAGGGAAAATGTCATTTTCAGATTTATAAAAGAATGCATTGGGTAGTGTGCAAGACACATTGAGAAGAGGAGAAAGAGAGATTTTCTAAGCAAGCCTGAGAGAGGAAAGTGAGCAGTTTGGAGAGCACATTTCCCAAGGAGGAGGGCACAAATCCCAAGGAAATTTTTTTTGTGTGTGTTGTTCCATTTTCTGTGCTGGGTCGTACTGTATAGATCCGTACAGTCCGTACAACAAGAAGTTTGGGAACGATTTTCGGGGCATCCTTTGGCACGGAAACCAAGGCATTTTCTAGATATCTTCTTGTTGTTGTTGGGCCGTATTGTGCAGGCCATACAAAACTCTTCTGGGCATGTTTTTCGAGGCATAGATTTGGAGGAGGCCGTACAACTGTACGAACTTGGGCACGTTTTCCAAGGCATAATTTTTGGGACTGTTTTTTTTGTGGCTGTGAGGTATTTTCCTTGGCTGGAAATGTGTATTTGCTGCTGTACTGTACGTTCCTGAAAGATGAATAATATATGTCTCTCTCTTTCATTGGGTTTCCCCACATTGGGGTTTTCCGTGGCATTTGCCTAAATTTCTGATTTTTATGGGTTGTTGTCCACTGTGTTTATTTCCGTTGCTATTTTGCTTAGCAATGTGTATTTTTGCTTATGGTAATTTATGAATGTGGGTTTAAGGCATTTATGAAGTTCATGCAAGACAATTATCTCTAGGTTGCTAAGTGTTTGACATAAATTTCAGTTTGCTGATTTTTGTCATTAAAAATCTACATGGTATCAGAGTTGTCTCTGAGTGACAGTGGGCAGTGTGATTTTTGGGCAAAAGGGTGTGATTGTTTTCCTTGAGTTGTGACAGGGAATATGGCTACAAGCATTAGATATTAGGATCAGTTGGATGACATTTCCAACTATTTACAGTGGAAGGTTCGATTGTCAATTGTTCTCAAGGAGAACAAGATTTATAACTATGTCAACTCTGTTGTGGCAGCTCCTGCAACAGATCTTGTTGCTTTGGAATGAGATAAGGTGCAGTCCTGAAAATAGGTCAACCCAGTGCCCGGACAAGTGGAATGGGATAAGTGAGCAGGAAGCAAGATGAAAAAGTGATGTTGTGAAGGGAGCGGACAATGGATTTTCAGAATTCCCCCAAGTGGCAAACCAAAACCTACAAACAATGGCTTACTAGGGCATCCTATCAATTCCCCTAGACATGGTCAAGTGGGAAATCATAAGATCCAAGTAGTCGTTAGAAATAAAAGGAATCAAATGCACATATTCAATGGTTTTGGTGATCAAAGTGACACATACCATGATACCTGGACTAATTACCTCATGGAGCAAGAACCATCTTTGACACAGGACCAAGCTGATGGTAATGGATGTTGTTGTTGCAAACAAGATAAAGATGCCGGAAGAAAGAAAAGGTGGGCCCTCCAGGGCCATACTAAAGTCAATCATGCTCTCGGTACTCCATGTCTAGGACATGTGGGCCTCGAGACATGATCTCCTAGTTATCCCTAAAAGTGGGGGATAACAGGCTCCAAGATAGAAGATAGAAGATGCTACAAAATGCTCCAAAAGAAGACTACAATAAGCCTCCAAAGGCTGAATATACCATGAATATCAATACAAGAAGATCTAGGCAGTATGAAGTGTCAACCCCCAAGCTGGAAGATGCCATGCCCTACTGAAACCTTGAAGACCCTCAATAATTTGGCCCTATTGTTTAGGGTTTAGGGTTTAGGGTCTTGTCTAATGAGGTTTAGGATCACTGTCTATCTGAGTGAGATCTACTAGTTCCCTTGTAGCTGAAACCTGGAAACTCCTACCTGAAATAGATTCATTGACATTGTTTGCACTTAATTTTGAACTTAGTAGAGGAAGATTTTCATCAATAAAATCATACTTTTTATGATTTCTCTCAGCATCCAACGAATTCACAGTGGAAATATGTGTGACAGTATTATTTCCCAAGTTTGTTGGAATCATCCAGTCTGATGCCAAAACCAAGCCATCTCTCTGTTGGGGCTTTTCAGAATTGACAGGATACACAGTTCCCAGCTCATCAAGACCTGACACACTTTCCAACTCCTGAAAAATATCTGATGACGAACTTGGGGTAGTTCCACGTAGTTGTTCTGATTGTAAGTTTTCACATGAATTTGGATTCAGGCTCTCTGGTAGGAAGATATCTAGCAATTTAGATAGAAGAATCTAATCAGTCCCTTGGATGGCTTCAGTTCACAATCTATCAGAAAATGAGAATTATCAACCACATAAACGTGAAAAGGAAACATGTTTGATTACAAAAGCCAATAACATGGGATTTCAATTTGTCATGTTTATAAATTTCTATCTCACTGATTATCATGACCAATAGATATAACAAACTCAAATGGCAACAGACATACAAGTCCCTCGTACCATGCTCTTTGTCGGAATAGGGATCATAATGGAGATTGAAGTTGGATGAGTCCAAACCCATTGGAGGCGTGCTAATGTTTAGATATTGTTCCTCGATACTCTCCTCATGTGGAGATTTTACTTGGATCTGAAAACAACATTCATACAGTTAAGAGTCAAGACTTAAGATTATACAGCTCCAAATAGAGGCGAAAGATGTCTTTAGTACCTTCAAAATTTAAATGACAGCAAAGCGATGCACAACTATATCATCTACAAAATGAAGTTGGAGTTTAAATGTGACTGGAAAATTAACATCAAGAGTAAATTACATTCTTAAAAGGAAACTATAAGAGTTCATATCATAGGAACCAAAACATTGAAAATGAAAAGAAAATTGGTATTTTCCCATTTTTCCTCGTTTTTGTTTCAACTGCCATTCTGTTTAAAGTTGGCTAGGTCATGATAGTTTCTTTGGCCACAAACTCCAAAATGAAATGGATTCAAATGAAAGTTCAATCAATGTTTAAACATGTCTAGAGCTGAGTCGTATTCATCCTGTCCTTTTCCTCCCATGTGGCACTAGGTTTGATTGAGCTTGTAGTTCTCTTGACTTAAACTACAGCTTGAAAACAAGTAGCCAAGATGCATGCACACATGGGTGCACCTATTCCACACTTGGGTGTGAGCTGACTCAACCTGCATCCCCTGAGGGGACTTTGGATGTAGCCCCTGTTACAGGACTGTCCCCAGTTTTGTTAGAAGGGTGTCAATCCCATCA
Source organism: Picea sitchensis (assembly GCA_010110895.2). NCBI lineage: Eukaryota > Viridiplantae > Streptophyta > Pinopsida > Pinales > Pinaceae > Picea > Picea sitchensis. Next base: position 4,861 of record SNQJ01S0232161.1, read on the forward strand.
AAACTCTTAAGTGGGGCAATGACCAAGATGTTGATGGGGGCATCAACCCAACAATGTTTTATCCCCAGCCCTAGACAAATTTTTAATATTTTTCCCTCTCTTCGCTGGGAGTTAATATGTAGTGTACAAACCCATGACAATAGTTATGGGGCGTATCCACCCAGTTGTTCGGAAAGGGGGATAAAACAATGCATGCATTTGTTATGATTGGGCATCTAACCAATTGTTTTATATGCATATAAAACCAGTCATGATAACTAGGTCAATTCCGCCCCCCATAACAGTTAATATGGGTTTGTACACTACATACTCAAAATAGTGACCCACATAAAATTTGAGAGGATTACAAGACCATGAACCTACTTTTGCAATTGCAACACTAGGGTAAAATAATGGTCAATGCAAGAATAATTTTTTGCAACCAAGTTCCAAAAGAAAATCTGCAATAATGGTTGTTTGAAACAAAATTTAATGCCATCCTTGCATCAGTGAGGCCTTGCCATTTTAAATTCAGGGTTCTTGGCCGTGTAAGGGAATTTTAAAACCCACTGCCAAAACCAAAATCCACGGATGATAAATATGATGTCTATGATACCATTCGATGTTCCTATATATCACATAAAACCCTAAGTATGTCCTATTTTGCAGAAAAGAAAACAAAGAACGTCATAAACATAACATAACGAAATTTAAGCTTTCAAGGGTCAAGGATTACATGAACTTTGAGCTTACAGGTGAAGCTGGGGCCTCTGCCAGGATTTTAAAGAATTCATTGACATCCATGTTGTCATCCATCACAGGTCTTGCATCGCCCATCTCCACGAGAAATTCTGTAAATATGCAATGCCTGCACCTAAATCAGTCCCCTCCCACCAAAATTGGCCACACATTTCATTCAACTTGTTAAATAATCAGACCCTATATATACGAACGGAATCCTAAAAATGGAATTTAAACATGCGATGGAGGTATTTTGAAAGGCAAACTGATCTTACAAACCGTCTATCCTCTGCCTGTCTTTGGAAAATAGAAAGAAGGAAACGGTGATGGAGGAGCAATTGCCATCCAATTATAATCCCTTTTTGTTTTTGTTTTGGCATTTACTTTTTGGAAAATGTGGCAAGAGCGATGATAACGTGGCAAGAGAGATGTCAACGTGGCAATAGCAACGTTATTAGGTAATATGGAAAAAAAAATTAAAATTTCCTCTATTTTTCGACAGTATGATCAATTTTGTCCATAACGCCGCAAATAGAACGTCGAAATTTTTACAATATGTACTAGTGATGAGACCCACGGGTTCTCTCCTTAGCATTGTTCAACTTCTACTCCAATCAGGTGCTAGATCTTCTCTGACTATGCCCATTCGTTCTTACGACCACGACTATAACTACTCACATAACTCAAAAGGAATTTCATGATTTCGCGTATCGACTCTTCGCATGTGAGTCACCCCGACTCTCCCAACCTCCGAAATCCTGACAGGAGCCTAACACGTGCTATCCCCTCTATTCTCCTTCAGCAATGTGACCATTTTCTATGACCGTGGGCCAATATTTCGATCACTTCATGATTTCACATTTCACAAAGCCCACTTTCTCGTCCTCCCGAAACTTGAACTTGCGAGTTTCACTTACTTGATCAATGGTCCGCAATCCCCGCGATCCAACGGTCCTGATCTCCTTTTCACATATCAGGATTTTGCATTTCATGAAAAAGGAGGACTGCTCACCTCCCTTCTCCTGATATTCGAACTCTCGATATCTCCCTAGACAATCAACGACCTATCCTCTCCTCGATCTGCCAACTCAGATCAAATCACAAACTCGCATTTCGCGAGTTCCCTAAACTCTTACCTCTGACTTCCCCAGTTGTGAACTCTCGACAAGACTAGATCTACAGTCCAGGATATTCCTTCGATTGACGGTTGTGATCAAATAGTGCTCCCTCCCAACTCTCAAAATGTAGATATTTCAGAGCGCCAAATCAACGGCTCGCGCTCCTTTGGATCTGATGACAACTATCAAATCGCAAAATCAGGCCTTGCGAATTCTCATGACCTTTACATCTGGCTATCTCGAACTGCTAATCAGAGAAATGTTGATCTCTCACCATGTTTCCTCCTTCACAATGGATGACTCTGATGATTTAAAAATTTCATAACCCCGCTGATCCGGATTATTTTCGCCACGAAATGAGAGCGGAGATATAATAAAGAAATGCACACAGATATCGCGTATATCCAGTAATATAACAGAAATATATCAGAGATGCAACCATAAACACAGAGATACAGTAATACATGATTTCTATTAATGAAATAAATGTACAGAGACTGTAAAATTACAGAGTGAAAGACTCGCTAGAATGGTGGTAGCTTATCTCTGAGAAGAGATGTGACGGATACTCGCATTCGCAAGAAGATGATTACAATGAGGCTCTGAAGGACTTTTCACAATAAATAGGAATTCCAAAAGTCCTATACATCCAAAAACCTAACCCTAGGAGATGAAGCGCCAAAAGTCATGTGGGCCCCGTTTGGGTAAGTGAGTACAGTCATGGGCCCTGTTTGGGTAAGTGAGTACATCAACTTCCTGTGGTCGTGAATCTTGCATAATGACTCCGCTTTAGGCATGTGATAGCTCGCTGGGAAAGGTATCAAGGAGATTCATTTTGGGGATCAATAATGGCTCTTTGGATATCATTGAGAACCTTTATCTAAAAAAACCTTCATTTGGACCCCTCAAAATGGCCCCGTATTAAACACCCTGTAACTGGCCCCAGAAGTTAAAACCTGCTAAAAATAGTAAATTGCCAAAATGGCTAGAAAACTGTTTTGAGCCATTTGGAAAAGGTGGGTGGCCACCGATATCCACCTGGATCACCCGCTCTTCTGGTGTACTTTCAAATCTTATCGTTAGTGCACTTTACCTTGATCGAGAAGCTATGATTCTTTTTCACATAGACCAAACGACTGAGATCTTTCCTCCTTTGTTCTTGCTCCTTGTTGTTTGGACGCTGATTGGACGGTCCAGATCTTTCCTTATGAGCTTACACTTTCTTCAGACTTAGAATATTTTTGAAATATTCAAAGGCTTCAAACTTTATCCTTCCTGCGAGTCTATTTCTTGGATCTCGTCCACACTTTATAAAAAGTGTTATCCCTTCTGAGCTTGATCTCATGGATACTTTGAATTCCTACACACTCCTTTGCATTTCAAGGTTTAGATAACTCATATCCAAAGGGTTTCTCGAAGAGAAATTCCTCTCTCCCTCTTGGCGTTCTCCTTTTCTAGTTCTTCAACTTCTTTCAAAGTCCCTTCGACACTTAGTCAAATCTTAGATCTGTGCACTCCTTGCACTATATCTTTATGCAAGGTTCAAATTATTGAAAACCACTGTGCACACATTGTGCCAGTCTCTTTTCATTCCTTACAAAGGGAAGTTTCATGTTATCTCTTCTGAGCTTCAGAACCGAAACAGATTTCATCAATGAACTCCTTGTGTTCTGTGTGGACACCTTGCACCACTCGACAGAAGTGAAACAATTGAAGCTTATCCTAACATTCACAATTCCATCTACTCATAACTAAATTCATTCATTCATTCATGAAAACAAAATGATAGGGAATTGCAAGCAATGTCCACACCATGCATTGGGTCAATTCTCCTATGTTATATTCAAAAGTGAAAATGGATACAACTGAAATAAAAAAACAAAAACTAAAAACTCATAAATCTCCTACTAACTTGCAACTAGCCTCATTTGGGCGTACAAATCCTCTATTTAAATCATAGGCTTCTTAGGGTTCTCCCTGACTACTTGTCTACATCAAAACCTATCCTGACGGCTATCCTAGTGCAGTCACAGTCTAGAGTAGGAGTGGAAACTCCCACTTTGCTCATGATCGTTCAAGTTTGCCTCAAAATATTTTTTCGGTGCTAAGTTAAGGCATGCTTCAAAATATCTATCGTAACTACCACTGTTGAGATTCCGTACAGATTCCCAGACGTTGAGAGGTCATGCTCCGCGTGCTTGCCAACGATGCTCCTACATCACTTTTGACCTGCAAAATGAATGGGAGGCAACTCCCTTAACCGACTTGTAACCTCACAAACTCCACGGTTTTGCAGCTAAATAGATCAACCACTCCAAATATAACCTATGACCTCTCCAAGCAATGTAAAATCCCCACGGACCTTGCCAAATCTACTGGTAGAGAATCGATCTCCTCTAGACGATGCCATGAACACTCCAATGGTACCACGAATCTGCAAACAATGAAATCATCCTCCTCCTAGGAATATCGATGCACTCTCAAACTTAATATAATTGATAATATGACCTGTAATAGAAAACCCCAAATGGAGTCCCCCCTATGTCTAGATAGGGTGGGTATTGCACCACCGAAGTCAATGGATGAGTTTTTTCAAAAAAACGACTAAAATGTGGCTCCAAAAGCACTCCAAAATGAGAGATCAAATCATATTACCAAAGTGAAAACATACCCCTCATTTTATTATTTCTTCTAGCCTTCTAGATCTTTCCCCTTTTTGACCAAATAACACCTCACCCTTATTTCTCCTTTAATTGCTACTTAAACATTAAAAATTAGTTTTTAATGTTTAAGTGATTAACAATTTATCTTTTTATTTAATGTCACTTTGTGAACATAACATATTTTATCCAAGTGACACTAAATAAATCCCTGTGACTCCATTTTTCTACGGACTATATCCTATGAGATTCATATATGCTACTAATTCATCCTCCATCATGATTAATTGGAAGGGGACATTGCAACTATATTTACTTGTTTAACAAAAAAAAATAGTAAAATCTTGATCCCAATTATGTTAACATCCAATAACAATAGATAGTTTTTTTTTTCTATTTAGGGTCTCTCAACAGGTATAGAAGGAATTAGAAAGAGGGAGTGATTGTTTCACTCTTTATCCCTTGTAGAATTCACTCTTTATCCCATGTAGACTTGGGGAGAGGTCAAATGATAAAGACACTTAGAAATGTTCGCCATAAATTTTGCAACTAAATGCCTCATGTAGAAATCCATCATCAATTTCTTTGACACATGCATCCACTATTGGATGAAGTGATTTAGTAAGTTGAAGTACCCATCTATGACAACAAAAAAATTCAATGAAATCATTAATCATAGTATTGTCATATTCTCTATCGAGGAATGTTTTCAAGGTGATTATAGATTGGATCACCACATTTGAGAGGATTATTCTCCATTAATTTCTAAACGCATATAGTTTATTTTAAGACATCGGGTGACCATGAGATTATATCCAACACATGACAAAAGAATAAAATTTAAAATTAATTTTTAACTTCCTTTTGATGATATTTGGAAATTCACTAATAAAAAATTTCATGCACTACCCATGTTGTGCAGATGACTATGTGAACCACACATCCGTTGATTTCCTTTAACTAAGATGATCACGCTATCTTTTTATATTGTTATACGTCCATTTACAAGTCTATATGGGCTACATAACAAATGTAGCCACACAGAAAAAGATCCAACCTACCAATTTGTATCCAATCTTCCATCACAAAATTTGATTCACCTATGTAACACTACTTATAAAAAAACTCCATATACAACATATGACATAAAACTTAAAAAGAAATGAATTGGACATAAACGATACTATCATTTGAATGTTCATGATCTCACAAAAAATTAAAGAAATCCAAGTGCGCATGATAAAGGAGCTAAGAAATGGTTACACAAGTCTATTTCAATACATGTAAAAAAATAAACAAATCATCTTTGTAATGAGTGGTTTTAACACAAGTTGCAAGAAGTGATTCTAAGAAAATAAGTCATGAAAGAGTGAAAATCAACAAAAAAATTTCATTCTAACATAAAAAAATGGAATCATGGATGGAATGATTGCTTAACAATCCCAAAGAACATCAAAATTTCCTAGATGTGATCTATACATCTATTGTTCATGCTTCAAAAACTACACTTTCTCAAGGAACTAGTTGATAAGAGAAACTCACAAATCCAAGGAGAGGAATATGAGAAGACAAATCAAATTAATAACCAAATGTTGGTAATGAGTGGCATTATAACAATAGAATAACCACCATTCAAGTTTTGTTTCTGGCAGAAATGCCTAAGATGGAGGTTGGAAATGCAAGCAATGTCAATTTGCAAAGGAAAGAATGCAATAAGGGCATTGCAATTACACAACCATACCACATGTATCCTGAAAGCTCAAAGAGGGTAACCCAATTCACAAAGAGACCATAAATGATTGTGGTCACATAAGTTTCTTGGTGTTCAATCATGTGATGTTGTTGTCAGTTTATATTTAGATTTAACTAAAAAACAAAAAATGACCATTAAGGAGGAAATTTGAAGAAAAATGTTCACAATTTGGATCAAACCGTTTCAATATCAAGTCTAGACCGACATGAAACACCTAAGAACCCCAAGACACAGTTAATACAAACAAAAATAAGAAACTAGAAACTGAAATCAAAGAACACAGAAAATACCAACAAAAAATGATGGAAGAAATGATGAACAAGATCGATTTGCAATTGTCCCCGAGGTGTAGGACAGTCGGTGACAGAGTGTGATGTTATGACACTCTATGATGTTAAAGTCACTAGTTCGAAACATGTGGGGACAAAAAACCTAGCCATGTTAAGGGTTGGTGTGGCTCAGGCCGGGTGTGATCTCCAGGTGATTTTGACGGCTTAGATTCCTCCAAGTCATGGTTTCCCACCACATGGTAGTCCCCCAAGTCATGGACAAACCAGAAAAGAAAAAGAAAAAAAAAAAGATCGATTTGCAATCCAACAATAAGATACGTAATTAAGCAACAATAAAAATAACATGAATTAAAATATTACCACGTTATTCCAAATCAGAGGGGAAGGGATAATTAGGGTAAAGACTGGTTTTCTTGCAAAATATGATCCTAATAACTTCATTCCGCCTTAGAAGAGTATGATTTCATTCTATTTCATGTAACAATTTGATAGGATCCCATTGGGGAGTAGTTATGCACTAAGTGTAGGAAACAACTCTTAACAAAATGTCTATCTTTTAATTCTTAGAAGATGTATTAAACATGATATTGGTTCAAACTCCAAGGATGCATAATCTAAAAGAAATTTCTTCATACAAAGACTCGTCTTAGATTATAGAAACAACAAATTTTATGGTTTATCTAAAATAATACAATTCACAAGTTGCTCAAGAACCACCTAGACAGAAGTAAATATGCAAGATAAATGCCCAAGGATAAGCAAATTGAATGACCAAAACGAGGTAAAATCTAGAAGGACAAAACTAATGACACTCCTTCTAACAACCATTAACAATTATTACTTTGTACATAAATGATCCTTATTCTTGACTATGATATTTATCTCTCGGGTTATGATTATATTATTCTGAAATAATACTTATTCTTCCATAGGCATTGATCTCAATTTTGATATACATTCAATCTCAGTGAAACTTGGATTTCTGAATTATCGATCTTTAAAGATTAATCTCAATTTTTCTCTAGAAACTTTAAATAACATTCAAATTTAGAAACAAAAGTGGAAAACAGTAAGTATAGAATCACAACGTTTGATCTGCTCAATGTAATACATATGCTCCTCCATACTCTTATTCTTTCCATGCTAAGATAAATTTGAGAGCCAACAAGAAAGAAAACTTGGGTAGAACTCAAACATAAAAATGAGAGAGTAAGAATGAAGAGATCTTAGATGCATATCGTACCTCATCTTTGTTTCACCCATGGTGATGGATTTTGTGGGATGACCCATTGTCTATCCATATTACATGGTACCTGGTGTTATCACTGAAATTTCATCCGCACATGGCGACAAGAACTCTGCATCGTCAAAACAGCAATGAAGTCATTCATGGCACTAAATTAATTTCACAACATTCCAGAAGGGTCAAAAACTATACAAAGTAACCAAAAATTGAAGGGCTCTTTACAGTAGTTTGGTGCACGCGCACATGTGCAGGACAAGAATGTACTATGCGCGCATGCGTGCATGATGTGCGGTTGTCAGTGCAAAAACCCACGCACCTGCTAAACGGTGCATTTATTGCATTGGTCGGCCTCCCAACCACTTATGGACTAGCTCCCAATCTGATTTGACTCCCAAATCTGAGCTGAATCCATAGGGTAGGCGGGTCTAAGATCTAATGAAGCCCTAAAGAGCCCCTTTTCACACTTTGAAGAGGTTACATAATCACCCGACGATCTGCTATAAAAATCCATGAAGAAACATCATTTTGGCAAGGAATTTTAGGTATTGTTATGCTGCTAAGATTGTCAAGGGCTCATTCTTTGACGACAACACGTTGGCAACATTTCATAGGGCCATTCACCTCTCCATTGAGTGGATGTGCTGGGAGTTCTTTCACTATCATTCTCATTTCTTCGCATTGTAAGGAGAGCAAGTTTGTGAGGGCCTCAAGAGCCTTCCTTTGGGGGAAGAAGGAACCACAGTTCTCTTCCTTCATTGTGCTTTGATTTCATCAATTGACCAGCTCAAAACCATTGGTGATATCGGTCTTTTTTGTGTTTGTTTTTTCTTTATCCATATGCTCACAGTTTTAGTTTGTTTTTATGTAATTATTGCTTACAGTCCTGTCTTGTATTCTCTAACCCTCTCTTCCACAGCTGTCATGCTCTGCAAGACCCAACAGGGCATGTAAGCACCCTCGATTTTCTCACCAAGTGATGAATTGGGTGCGAACAGATTGGTGACCATACTGGGGAGAAGGTATCAATTCCTCCCTCATTTGGGTTTATTTTTCTTTCCTTTTGGTTTTATTAACTTGCAGGGACACAAACCGACCTCTGCCGACCTGCTAACCAGTCAATTCATAGGAGAATTGAGAGAAATCCATCTGGATTTTCTTTCTCGGTCCCTTGTCATAGGTGTGCGGGTATTTCTCCCCACAGATGTGCATCTTGCATGCATGCACCTGCACAACGTTCTCTCTCTGCGCGCATGCGCTTTCGTTTTCAATACTGTCAGTGCACATGCACCATATGCGCCCCTGTCTACACTAGAGGCCGCGCATCTGAACTAAATTTCACATTGTAAGGTTTTTGGATGTGGGG
>SNQJ01S0232162.1:0-14141 GCA_010110895.2 Picea sitchensis
AGATGAACAACTATTTTCAGTTAGATAACCTAGTTGCATTTCATTAATCACTTTTGTAACTAAAATGAAATACACACATTAAGGCCAATGTACTCATTTGAGTGGTTAAGGGCTTTGAGCCTCATGTAGGAGACCTTGGGATCGATTCCTTTTGGCTATGTCCATTGCATGTATCACTTGATGGCCCTGTTAGGTCAATCATCATAATCAATGTTGATGAGTTTGCCTTGGGTACCATCTTCGAATGTGAGGATGTGATCGGGAGTTTCCTCATGAGGTTTTCCTCGGAAAAATAAAACACACACACACACACACACACACACATCATCATCTATTATATGAATTAAGGTAATGAATAATAGGAGAGATGTCATTTTCTTGTTTATCTCACTCTCTTTCATAGAGTCATGTACAGAGATTTCATACATTAGCATGAGCATTGTTTAATCTAATTTGTTTTGTGCATATGTATTTTCATTATTTTCTTCATTTTATTCATGTTTCTTCTTACCATACCTTAATATGTTCCAAATTATAAAGAAACATAATGGCTTGATTCTCCCTTCCTTCTCTTATTACACACAATACATGATCTTCACTTGCAATGTAGTGGTAATATCCATACACTACAATCAAACCAGTTGACTATATCTCCCTCTTCGATTATGATACTTTCTTAGGGATTTTGTTTGTCCCAAGTCATACATTATCCTCACAAAGTTGGCCCATTACAATAACACTCTCTTGTTGAGTCATACAGTGTACTCATATAGTTGGCTCATTATAACAAGTTGTCTACCATAATGCAAATGACCACCATGGCCACATACGGAGACAATAACATAATCTCTTTGATGGAGCAACTTGTTGTAAACACCCTCAACTAACAATGAAAAACCATGGAGATTTATTTCATGAATCTTTTGAAGGAAATTACCAACACAACCAACAATAATTTTAAAATGTCCCATACTTGTCACTTCTACACATTCTTTGACCCATATGCATCTTGGAGAATATAGGAAAGATTAATGACCATGGTAGTCGGAAGCACTTAATCTTTGGCACATCCATCCAACAACAAACAAGGCATGCATATTCCTTTGTTATTTATCAACTATGGGAAAGATGCACTTATAAATAATTCTTAGACACCCATTTGCATGCAATTTCTCATACACTAAGAGTAATATACACCTATAACTTTGGTCCCAAACTTATTGCAACGAGGACCATTTCTTTCCAAGGAGGGGAAATTGATCCAAACATATCCTCATCAACAACAATTTCAATGCCTTCTCCTTGTCAACAAATTCCCTCATTGACAACACTTTTGTTGATGTCTCCCTTGGTGATAGATCCCTTGTTGATGACCTTCTTATCTACAACCCTCTTTTTAACATCCCATTCTAGGGACAAGTACTTTGTGAAGAACCTCCTTGTCAATAATCCACTTATTGATGTTCCCTTGGTGACCAATTTATTGTCAAGGATGTCCTTGTTAATGATCCTCTTATTGATGACATGTTTGTTGATGGTTCCTTTGTCAATGGACCCTCTTGCCAATGAACCATCTTAGATGAACTTGTTCCATAGACGACTCTTCCAATTAGGAATGTTTACCACCACCTAAATTGTTATAGCACGTATCTACCAACACATATAGCAACACATGGTGCATCAAGAGATGAACAACTATCTTTATTCATAGACATGAATTACCTTCAACGATTGAACAACTAGTTATGTAACTGAAATGTGATTCCACACACACACACACACAAACACAATGTATTATACGAATAAGGGAAACAAAGAATATAAGGAAAGATAAGCATGTTATATGTCTCACTCTGTTTCACATAGACATGTACATATCTTGTGCATGCTACTACATATACTATTTGATCTAATTTTCTTTATGCACATATATTTTCATTATTTGCTTCACTTTGTTCATGCTTCCACTTACCATAACTCAATCATCCCCACATTATTAAGTTGCCCCTTGGATTCCCCCCAATAATCTTTATCATTCAATCATCATCACATGCTTAAATATGATCTTGACTAATACACACTGCAATAACGATAATTATATTGTTCATGGGAACTTGTTCCATAGATGATTCTTCCAATTAGGAACGTTGGCCACCACCTAAATTGGTATAGCACGTATCTACCAACACATGTAGAAACACATGGTGCATCAAGAGATGAACAACCATCTTCAGTTACATACATGAATTACCTTCAATGATTGAATAACTAGTTATGTAACTGAAATGTGATTCCACACACAAACACAAACAAAATGTATTATATGAATAAGGGAAACAAAGAATATAAGGAAAGATACACATTTTCTTATATATCTCACTATGTTTCACAAAGACATGTACATATATTGTGCATGCTACCGTATATACTATTCTATCTATTTTGCTTTGTGCACATATATTTTCATTATTTGCTTCATTTTGTTCATGCTTCCACTTACCATAACTTAATCATCCCCACATTATTAAGTTGGCCCTCGGAGTCCCCCCAATAATCTTGATCACACAATCATCATCACATGCTTAAACACAATCTTGACTAATACACACTGCAATATCGATAATTATATTATTTATGGGATTTCTTGATTGCCATCTGATTTAACCATATTTGGATTGTGATTGTAATCTTGATTGTGTCTTTATTGAGATCTTTTTCAGCATCACAAAATCAAGAGATGAGATGGATAAATCCAATTGTGCTAAACATTTTTGCTTCTTCTTTGTTGATTAATGAAAGTTTTGTAGAGTTGGTGAACAATGTAGATCCATGAAGCTTGATGAAAGAATTATGGCATACTCAAATTAAGGGTTTTAGAAACTACTTCTTCCTAGAGAGTTATAATTGGAATTTTGAATTCAATGAAAAACTGAAAAAAAATGAGCAAGGTGAGAATGGTATGTTAAAGTTACTTATGCAACTTGATTCTCATATTAGAGTGTTGAACATTATGATTATAAACTTGAAGGGTTCAACTTTATTAAGGAGGAAGGAAATAAGGGTTAAGGCATTTTTCATAGTGTATTTCTTTTTTTTTAATATGGAATTTATATTTTGGCCTCTAATGTTTTTTAGGCTTTTTTAATATCTAAATAATTAAATATTGAAGTTTGGTCAAGATAAAATATTATTGTTTTTTTTTTTGTTATGTTTTGTATATATGATGAAATATACAATCTTTATGTTAAGTGTTTATTTTGTTAAGTTAACATTTTATGTTAATATAATTAATACATTTTTGGCATTTTTCATAGTGGTATTTCTTTTCTTTTTTAATATGGAATTTATATTTTGGTCTCTAATGTTTTTGTAGGCTTTTTTAATATCTAAATAATTAAATATTGAAGTTTCGTCAAGATAAAATATTATTGGTTTTTTTTTCTATGTTTTGTACATATATTTTGTATATACAATAAAATATACAAATATGCAATCTTTATGTTACGTGTTTATTTTGTTGAACTTACTTTATTTTTCAATTTTAAGTAATACTCCATGTATTTCATATTTCATATAGTAAATGGTCCATATCAATTTAAAATTGCACTTCTATGAACTTACTTTATTTTTCAATTTTAAGTAATACTCCATGTCTTTCACATTTCATATAGTAAATGGTCCATATCAAATTAAAATTGCACTTCTATGGCCTAAAACATGCACCCAAAAGTACATAATTATAGCCTAGTCATCATTATCACCTAGAGTGCCCTACCTTTTTTATGCCCAAAATGTTACAAAGGTTAATAAAATAGTTGTGAACATGTTGATAGTCAAATATGACCATGTTCAACATTTGTGATTTCGCCCGGTCAGGATCCCAATTATATCCTTATCCGTTGAAAATGGTGAATCCTACTGGTTTAAGTCCAAGTCCAGTTACCTTTAACTATTCTAAACTAAACTAAATCTTAAAAAATATACATTTGCTAAATAATCACAAAAATTCTATTTTCTATCAAATAAAAACTAAACTACAAATATATACAGTTTTGAAACTATCTACACACAAAATAAATTCAATTGAAATTACTCTTGCAAGAGGAAATTTTACTTTTTCCTTTAGCAAAATAAAACTAAAATAATCTATTGCTCGAGTCTAAATTCAAATAGTATATGAATTAAATTAAGATAAACAATATTCTAAAGATGTAGATCTTCAAAACACATGTCTGAATAAAACCACTGAGAATGAATTAATAAACTTGTTTAAATAATTAGCACGGACTCATAATCAAAACAGTAATTCATATACATAATCATAATTGAAATAATGTATCAAATAAATGATGAAATTGATCTAATTTATTAACAGTAATCAACTAAATCAATTTTGATTCCATCAATACATACTCCAGATAAGACTTTGATTTGAAAAATGAACATTTAGATACCAGTAATAGTGTTGAATATCGATTGCTTATATTAATATTCAAAGTCACAAAAGATTCAGTACAATGCTTCCAAAAAGAAACGTGTACAATAGTGCATAAGTTTCTTTTTCTTTTTCAAAAACTGAACCCCTCCCAATTGTCTTTCCTTCTCTGTTTATATTGAAGGAGTTCAAAAACGAAAATTAACTTTCATAACCATAAACAGTTATCCATTTAGAATGGGAAAATAACAAAATTGTTTAATTCCCTAAATCAAATTAACTAAGTATATGAATAAAAAACTACTAATTGTTTAATTTTAAAATTCTACCTCAAAACTAATTTTCTCATTTCCCGTGCTCTTCTAGGTCATCCCTTTTACATTTGTAAATAAAAAATAAAGAAAAGACGAGAATTAATAAAGCATAAAACAAAAATTAGAGTTGCTACAGAATTTTAAATTATCTAACTACTATTTTATTAACCAGAATTAACGAAAATAAAAACTAAACTAAACAAACACTAAAATCATACCAATAACTAAGAAATTTTTATCACTGAGTGTTACTGGGTACAATCTTAAATTTTGAATTAACGAACATATTAACTTCTAGTGAGTTAATGTTAACTGCTTCTTTCTTTTTATCATGTTTAGAACCTTGAACATGTCTCCTCTAGCTATCGATCAAAGCTTTATTTTCTGACCTAAGAAGTTGATTTTCTAATTCCAAATCAATCATGTTTTCCTATAGCACTGGAACCACTGAATAGTATTTGTCCTTCCAGAAGAAAACCTCCATATTGGAATCGGTTTTAGTTTTCTCCTTCTCTTTTTCTTCAATGACCTCTTCAATTGGTTCCTACGGAGAATTGTGTTGTGGGGAGGATACTTCCTGATTTGTAACCAACTCTTCATCCTCAACTTGGACAGGAGAAATATCTTTAGAAGTTTTTCTAGACTTGTTTCTAAGCATTCTATATATTTTCCTTCCTCCCCTCTTATTCATAAAATCGACTAAATTCCTGGAATCATCGTTCTTTTTGGTAACAGGTGGGTCACACTCAGATATAAGAGAGGAAACTACGGTCTTCTTGGAAGCTTTGGAAGAAACCTGAGGTGCTTCACTGAAAATGCATGACTCTAGACTAAGGCTAAATTTTACAGCTTGACTGTGAGTAACCCTCGCAGTGTTTTGCTGATGACTGGAAAATTGAGGGTAAGCCAAGACTGTATCTTCTACAGGATTTAGGGTTTCTACCTCAGAAAAGTAAGTCTGTAAATTTGACTCAGAATTCTCTTGAAAACGATTTATTTTCATAAACTATTCCCAAGAATCGTCATTCTGTTCTAATTGGAATTCAATCAGACTTTTCACTAAACCGTGATGAAAAACATTTCTTTATGAAATGAGATTATTTCTATGATAAAAATGTGTCATTTTAGATAGGATTTTAAGAAAGAAAACCATCATGTTCAATTCATAATCCATGAAGACCATTAAAAGCCGAAAGTGATAAATAAAGAAAAGGTTATATCTGCCCTCACATGTGATAAAACCCTTAACAAAAAAATGTCATTTTCCCTTAACTGGAGATATGGGCATACCTTTGTAATTGTATTTGCATTCAGGAGAAACCATGATTTCAAACCAGGGAATCTCCTTCACCCTTTTGGTTTTAGACCAACATTCCCCTTTTAATGACAATTTAGTCGCTCCGGCTATTAATTTTTCATCTATCCGTAACTCCATATCCCCAATTTTAGCGTGTTCACCATTGAAACTTCGTGTGAAATATTTGGTGACATGTGCATTATAGCCATTGAACATGCAAAAAAATTCTAACCAACCAACCTTCTGAAAATTCAAAAAATAATCCTCATGAGCTTCAATAAGCTCGACACCGAGTTCAATTCTAGAAATCATTCCCATTTTAACAGTTTACCATGACACGATTCATAAATCCCTCATAAAAACCTAACAGACTCTCACTTACAGGTAAATGAAAACAGAGCTTCAATACTTGAGTAAAAATCTTATTTGGTGGAAGAAGCACCATATACAAGATTTGACCTAGAGTAATAATTCACAAATACGATGATACAACTCAACACTATATGTGGAGGAGAATCGGTGAACTTCGGGAAAGGAGGACTATTCATATGTAGTTTGAAAGGACCCCGATTTAATTTTCCATTAAATTCATTTTAACTTATGAAGACCAGATCAGGCCCGCATCCCACAACAAAATATTAAACAGTTGTTGTAACACCATGTTTCCCCCGTTCTGTAAATATAACTATATTGGCCAAGAACTATGGCAAAATCGAAGGTGTGAATGTTTGATTTGATGGACCTTTGTATAAAAGGGTCGATGAATGTAAAATATGTCATGAATATTCGTTGCATGACTGTTGGGAAGGGGATGTGCTAAAAGAGACCACAATGGCTAATGAAAAGGTGGTGGAAGGGACCCGGAACGGTTGCGTTAACTTCCACTGAACCAATACCTTACTGGTTTTTACTTGCTCAAGACCAAAACAACTTTCTGACCCAGGAATGAATTTCCGTCAGGATGGTAGGTGGGGAGGATCCTCAAGAATTAATGAGGGGATGGGGTGCACTACCCATCTGAAAATCTCTCAGACCTGACCACGNAGGAGAAGGAGAGTAACCTTCATCCTCGTCTATTTTTCTGTATAGGGAGAAGGAGAGTTACCTTCGTCCTCATCTATTTTTCTGTATAGGGAGAAGGAGAGTAACCTTCGTCCCTAAATTTCGTTGAATTGGAAGTAAGAGATTGAATCTCAGAGCATCGTGGTCTAAGCTCGGGGGTGGCCAGTGATAAATCCATTGGGAGTGACTGAGCCTATGGTAGGGTGGAAACGAGCACCCCTCTCAGCAGTCGCATCATGCCTTATGGATCTGATAAGTGTTTTATGCCTTGTATCTTGAATTGAATATCATGGATACATGCTCATGTTTATACGCCCATAAATGGTTTCTGTGTGGAATGATTTCCCAGTGTTTTAGATTGGAGGTAATGGATGCATGTGTATACTTATATGCCATAGTTGGTTTATGTACAAAATGATTAGGTCTGTAGCATGAGTTCGTTCCACTGAGAATCGTCTCATCTGCTTGATTCTCGCGATGTTCTAATTTAATCCCTCGAAATCACCTTCCCCAGGGAATTACATCATATCTCAGATTCGGAGTAAGATCCTTGGTATGGCTACTGCTACGGTAAACCCATGAGTTTACCTTGCCCTGGTGTCATATTTCCTAACTCGGTGAGTTAGGAAGGCACTTCATTCAGGTTAGTAGCCTAGGGAATTTGAAACGCACCCGAGCCCTTATCCAAAAACCCAACTAAGAGTAGGGATAATTTGCCCAAGAATCATCTGAAGGTTCAGGTGACCTGGGTCTAGGAACCCTGTGTAAGAAGGAGTTATTTTTTGAAGGTTTCGGAGCCACGGAAGCTCGAAGCTCTGAGAGGTTGGATTTTTTTGCCTGAGTTTAGAAAGGGTAACGAGTCAAATTATCGAAAGGGAGTATCCTTTCGTTTGGTAGACGAACGAACGAGATCCCTTCAGAAGTATCCTAGGTCTGTCAGGACCAATGGATCTAGAGGAGGAGTGCAGGCGTTAACGCATCGACCCCTTCAGTCTTCGCAAGTAGCGATGGAACCAGGACCGTAGATCCCAGGATCCATCGGGAGCTACCTTGACCGTCGATCTTAACCCTTGTGTAGGCGGGAGAGTGGACTCGTCAAATTCCTGAAAGTCTCGAAGTAATCGGAACTGTCCACCGGTAGAGGACACGTGGCGAAGGATCAACGTTTCGTTGAATCGCTACTAAAGGAAGTCAAAGGGTAGAGTTTTGTGAACTCACAGGACTCAAACTCGCGATTTGATCTGAACCATCAGATCACAGGAGAGCCATGACCGTTGATCTGGGCGAGGGGATATCGGGAGTTTGGGGATCGGGATTTCGAAAGATAGGCATTGGATTGTGTTCCAACTTCGTGAAACATGAAGTCCCGACGAGTTCGGAGAATAAGCCCCAGGTCGTGGTGACCGGTCGTATGGGTGGAAGATTAAGGGAGGAGCTAATGGAGATCAGGATTTTGGGGAATGAAGAGTCAGAGTTGGATCACGTTCATTATCCCAATATGTGAAATCGCGACACAATCACAGTCGTCGATCAAGGGGATAGCGCAGGTCCATAGATCTGGCCTTGGAGGGAAACCAAAGGTCGGGGATTCGGGGAAACAGGAGTCAAGATTGACTCGCATGCAGAAGTCCCAAAGTCCCGAAATGTGAAACGCCTTTTTATAGGAGTGTGGTCACAACCTGTGGTCGCATAGGTGAAGCTCGTGCCTTGTGCATGTTCACACTGGTGGGGTTTTAATAGGGCCTGAGGATCAAATAGTGGGATTTCAGCAGGAAATCAAAGAGCTAATCTGGCTCGTGAACGAGAAAATTTATTTAGTTCTCGCAGGAAGCGCACACGGGGGGGGTGTTACAGTTGTTATGGATCGTGGGTATCATGGTAATATGCAGTTATGGCAGGCTAAGTAGGATTTCATAAATCATGATCAAACATTGTTGGAACATAGGTTTATTGCTCAAGTGAAACATGTTAATAAAAATTAAAACCAACAATCTAATCATAAATTGTAGCTTTCCAAATATTGTAGCTCGTATAGAATTTCATTCAAGGTGTGTAAATGAGCAAAAATCATCAAGGATATGTGAATTAGAAACATTTGAAAACCAAAATATTTAATCAAAACCTTTATGAAATGACAAACATCCTAGCAAGAAAATGTCATTAATGATTGAATGAAAGTTCAAAGAACTTGGGGGTATGTCCAAAATTGAAAAAACTGAAAAACATTGTTTAAGTAAAACAAATAAAAAAATTTATTTTTTCAAAATTGAAAAGGGAAGGGTCCCAAATTTATTTATAATACAGAATTTGAGAGGTCGTTATCCACTACAACAAATGGTGATACACTGTTGAAACCAGTTATATATGTATATAAGACAAAGAAAAATATATTAGATCATAAGAAATAAGGAAATTTACGAAATGTAGATAAATTATATTTTATGATTGAGAAAGGAAGCTTCTGATTTAACTAATAAGTAAATTCTATTCATCATGTCAAAATTGAAAAGTTTAACTCATTGTACCCGGTATTGCTTCGTTGCCACTAGGCATGTTTAGTACCCCGACAAAGTTACCTTAATATCATATAGGCCTTGATATGTTGCCAGAAGGCGTGTTCAGTACCCTAGCAAGTTAGAATAATATCATATAAGCCTTGACCAGCTGCCAGCAGGCCTGTTCAGTACCCCAACAAGTTAGCATATACTTCCTACATCCTCATTTTATTTATTTATTTATTTTAACTTTCATCTTTAGTTAATAATTTAGTGATTGCATTTGAGCAATGAAAAGAATAGAGGAGGGGTGATATAGAGAGTTACTTATTTTTTTCTGAACATGGAATGAGAACTAAATTGTTTTTCCTGTGATATTCTATTTCCCAATCAATTATTTTGGTTTAAGGGAAAATTATTACTCCAAAGAGACTTTGTTGAAGAGTATTTTCTTGTTTTTACTTCTTTATAAAGATAAACTAGTCATAAGATTTATCCTTTTGAATTTAAAGAAATTCCTCATTTCAAACAATCTAAATTATTCTCTCTCTGTACTCAAAAGGATTTCAAAGGAAATTGATTAAAAAATGTATCCAGTTGTTATATCAGAACAAAAACCAAAATGGTAATCAAAACCAAATTTAAAAGAAAGAAAAATAATAGACTTCAAAAAATATATTCAAACTAAGAACAAACCAACATATTTACAGTTATTTACAAGGATTGAAGTATCTTTTAGGAAAAATATTTTTTTAGGATTAACCCATTCACAGGAAAAGATTCTTCTATGCCTTCGAGAGTTTGTAAAACAAAAGTAGATGGACTAATTTTCTGAGCAGCCTGAAAAGGACATAACCACAACTTTTGAAATTCTGTATGTTTACTTTTTTTCTCATGGGCTTTATCCCATTTTAGGACTAAGTCACCAACCTAAAAATCTTTGTCACCTACAACTCTATTATCAAACCACTTCTTAATGATCATTTGATGATTAACAAAAGTATTCTTAGCTTTATCCCTCACTTCCTATAGTTTGAATATCGTATTTGTACGATATTGAAGACTAGAGCAAGGTTGTTCATCAATGGACTATATTAAAGACAAGGATGGTATGGAAATATTTGGTGGAAGAATAGCCTCTTTCCCATAAACTAAAAAGTAAGGGGAACAACCTAAAGATTCTTTATAAGTAATTCAATTTGCCCACAATGTGTAGATTAAGGCCTTATGCCATTTTTTGTGGTTATCACTGATAGTTTTCTTGATAATTTTCAAAAGATTTTTGTTTGTTGATTTTGCTAAACCATTACCTTGAGGATAATAATTATCAGAATGTTTGATTTTAATTCATTTCTAAAGTGAATATTATGTAAGTGACAAATAAGAAAAATAATAAAAAATTAATGTGCTCAGAAGACCAAATCTTATAATAATAAATTGATCTAAGAAATAGATTATCTGATGAGTTGTAATTGATTTCAAGGGAATGGCCTCCACCCATTTTGTAAAATAATCGATTGTGGTAAGAATATACCTATGTTGTTTGGAAGAATTAGGAATAATCTCACCAATAATATTGAGTCCTCATTGTTCAAATGGTTGTTCAATGATCACAGGTTGTAAAGGTAATGTTGGTTTCTTTTCGCGTCCAGCAAAAATTTGACAAATTTTACATTTTCAAACATATGCATGAGAATCTTTAAACAAAGTTGGCTAGTAGTATCCTACACATAAAATATTGTGTGCAGTCGTATCACCTCTGAAATGTCCACCTCAGGTCCATCATGCAAGTCAAATAAAACTTTTGTAGCCTCTTGTTTTTCTAAACATCTGAATAGCATTGAATCATAATTGTTTTTGAAAAGAACATTATTGATAAGTTGATATTGTGTAGCTTTTATTCTTAAAGCGCGCTTATTTTTAAAATCCAAATGAGAAGGTGTAGTTCCATGAGTTAAATAATAAACTAAATTTGAATATTGTGATTCAGGAATTTTGGGACTAACACATGTACCTATTGTATATCTTCAGTGACCTTTACCTTATCCGCATTTTCATATGTAGTATCGATGGTTTCAATTAATAACTTGCATAAACATTGACCTCGTACAATTTTTGCAGGTTTTATCTCCAAATCATATTCTTGCAATATTGTTACCCAATTTGCTCTCTTGTCCCCTAAATCTTTCTGAATGGGAAAACTTTTGACTGAGGGGTGTGGAACTTTTACTTTGATATGAGATTTGATAAGAAAATTTCTGAAATGTTTAATGGATTTGAAAACTGCATAAGCATGTTTTTCAACATCGGAATAATTTAATTATGCTCCTTGTAATGCTAAACTTTTGAAAGAAATAGGTACCTCTATGTTTTGATCATTTTGTTGCGATAACACAGATGCATAAGATTTTTCAAAAAGAAATGTATAAAGAACAAGTTCCTTATCATAATTAGGAGAGAGTAAAGAAGGTGCTCGAATGATCGCTTTCTTTATAGAATTGAAAGTCTCTTTTTCGATTGTATTCCACTTGAATACCGTGTTTTTTCTTATCATGCGTTGCAAGGGTAAGATTGTTTATGTGAAATTAAGGATAAAATGCTTCACAAAATTAATTTGTCCAAGAAAATATTGCATGGATTTTTTATTATGAGGCAAAGGAGTTTCATAAATGCTTTTAACTCTAGAAGGATCAATTGAAATTTCCTCTTTAGAAACTATAAATCCCAAAAGTTTACCTTCCTGAAGAGCACAAAATGATTTCTTAGGATTTAAAGAAATTTCATACTTTCGACATCATTCAAAAACTTGTTTAAGATGAGAAATATGATTGGAACGATTCTTAGAATAAATTGTTATCTCATCTATATAAACAACAGATTTATTGATTAAGCCACAGAAAACAATATCCATATCTCATTGGAAAGTTGCACCCGTATTGACTAAACCAAAAGGCATCTTCTGATAAGCGTAAGTTCCGGAAAAAGTTACATCCGGAAAATCCATCTAAAAATGATATCATTTCAAAACCTGAGACTAATTGGAGAATTTGTTCCATAGGAGGTAAAGGAAAGTTATATTTTTCAAAAGTTTTGTTTAAGTTTCTAAAATCGATACAAATTCATATGTCTCCGTTCTTTTTCCTTACGGGAACAAGATTTGATACCCACTTGGAATGTCTGGAAAAAAGATCTTTGCTTTAAGTAATTTATTAAGTTCATTTTTAATTTGGGTTTCAAGATTAGGATGAATTTTCCTTAACTTTTGTTGAACTGGTTTTTCTTCTAAAAGCATTGGAATGGTGTGTTGAATTATAGATGTATCAAAAGTTTCCAAGTCGTCATATGACCATGCAAAAACATCCTTATATTGTTTGAGAAGCTTTATGAAAGTTGTTCTTTCGAAAGAAGAACAACCTAATCCAAGATTGACATTTTGAGGATTTTGTTATGTTCCCAGATTAATAAGCTCCACACTCATGGTAGAACTGTGTGTTTTACAATTTGAGGGTTTCTTAAATCTGTCTTTTAAATCATAAAGATCTTCTAATTTTACAACAGATTTAGCAACAATATTTTCATATTTGATTTTATCCTCAGAAGAACATTTGTTTAACTCAAGATCGTGTGACTCTTCATCATTGATATCATTTTCATGTGTTCCCTCTGAAGAGAGAAAATTGATTATATCATCATTGTTGTTAAAGACTCGCCAATTTGTTATGTTATCAGGAACAAAAGGTCGAAAAATTAATTCAACAGAGAATCTATCTGGAGAAAAATCTTCTGGAGGAATAAATCTAGAAGTTGCGTTTGCTAATATATCTACACTAGCATTTTGCATTCTAGATATAGAAACAATATTAAATGTAGAAAATTTGCTACTGAGATCTTGAGCCAATTGTTGATAATGTTTCAAATGACTAGAAATACATTGAGTTATATTTTTTACATGTTTAACGACGATTTATGAATCACCGAAAACCAAGATGTCTTGCACATTCATGTTGATTGTCTTCTTTAGATCCTGAACTAACGCTTCATATTCTGCGGTGTTATTAGTACACTGGAATTCCAATCTACAGGTTAACATAGTTTTTACACATCGGGACTAATTAAAATGCAACCTGCACCAACTCCATCATTAGATTTAGATCCATCAAAATATAGTTTCCAAAATGGATAATTTACATAATTATCTACATAATTAATACAATGGGAAAAATATGTTTGAGAAAAAATCGCAATCTCTGAGTTTTTAGCTGTGGGATCAAAAGGAGAAAATTGCACATTAAATTTTCCAAAATAAGAATCGGTAGAGTAATTCCCAACAATGTTATTAGCAAAAGCCACGGGTTGATTTTCTCCATCTAAATATGTCACGTTATGTTTCATATGTTTTTCCCTATTGACATGAATTTGATTAGGTTTCCCATTATATGGAAGCCAAAGGTGAGACCAATCAGATGAGAAATATCCATGAAGTTTTTCAGAGCAATATCGACTTAAAATTAATCAATAATCATCTTGAATATCAACAA
>SNQJ01S0232164.1:0-14140 GCA_010110895.2 Picea sitchensis
TGTATAGTTGATGATGTTGGTAAATATTGATGATTCATAGTTTATGAGTAGTTGAAACATGATTGGAACATACTTGGTACATAGTTGGATGCACTTGGTTATGGTACAGGTTTATTACAGGTTGGTGCATGGTTGATGCACTTGTTTATGGTACAGGTTGATTACAAGTTGGTGCATGGTTGATGCATTTTTTTATGATATAGGTTGATTATAGTCTCGTGCATGGTTGATGCACTTGTTTATGGTACATGTTGATTATAGGTTGATTACAGGTTGAGGTACAGGTTGATGCATGGTTCAGACTTATTGGTATAGGTTTATAGCAGTATATCTCACAGTGATAGTGTGACAGTGGTTCCATCATTCTATTTCTACTTCAGGGTGGCAGGACGGGGCAAGGATAGGTGGTTGTAGCCACCTTCCGATTGTAGCCAGAGAACATTGGGGGTTGTAGAATCCTTCTAGTTGTAGCCAGAGATTTGGGGAGTTGGAGCTTCCCTTAGGTTGTAGCCTGAGAAACTAGGAGGTTGGAGCCTCCTTCCAGTTGTAGCTGGAAAACAAAGGAAGTTGGTGCTTCCAATAATTGTAATTCCTCAAGACATATAAGAAAAAACATTCTGTGGTTTTCTCCCGATTTGGGTTTCCACGTAAAACACTAGTGTACTGTGCATGTGTGTGACTGTTTATTTATTACTGCTTATTATTGGATAATAATTCTACATTTATATAACATTTGAAGAAAAAGGATTATAATTATGTTATTATTGATTCACCTCCCCTCTTAGTAATCCAACGCCCACAAGGTGGACCCGACTTACGACTTCTCACCTATGCATTGATTATACATTGGTTTCTTAGTTTCTTGACTTAGGTGCCACATAGGTTACTTGCATGGGTTATTCTACAGGTACCCTGGGCTAGATAAGGGTTGGACAACACACAACCTTTATGGAGGATTACCTCTCTTGGGGGATCTAACCAACTGGTTGTTAGTCCCATGAGGTCCCTTATAACTGATTCTGTTACCTCTGATCATTAGCAGGGAGTCTCAGGCCCCTCTTGGGTGAGGTATACCTACTTTAGGGAGGGAGGCCCCTTTCAACCACTTTATCTTGTTTGTGTGCATATTGGTCATTTGATTATTTTTTGTGTGCTCTTTTATTACTAGTTGGCCTTAGGATTTGTTTTTATATCTTGAGTCTTAAGTCATCATGGATTCAGACCAACTTCCTTGCCGGTCTCCTCGCTTGTTATAGTCACCACCACATTTCGAGTCTTTTCCTTCTAAAAGTTGTAGAGTTATTAAATGTGGTACACACACCTCCACTTATCAGACTTGTGATTATACAAGGATGAGGATTGAACTGATTCATTAAAATACTGGGAGCCCTTCGACTGCCACACCTACTATAGTTAATGGCACCCCTTTGACTCCTGCAACCACAATGGTTGTAGTGTCGGAGGCACCTATCATCATTGTTGCTCATCCTATAGTGAATTCTTAGCCTATTGTCACAAACCCATTTGGGTCTCTTGGTCACTCACCATTATATAATGTTCAGTCCATCCCTATGGCCTCTAGTCCTTTTTCCTATGGTATGTCGAATTTTACTTCGCAATTTTCAAAGTCCATCCCGACCGCTGGCCCTAATTCTAGCATTGGACTTGGGGGAACAACTCCTCCTTATACTCCATTCTCGTTTGGTGGCTCTCAGATCCCTCAAACGAATCCTGCTATGGGAGGCATTCCTTCTTTTAACCCCAGGTCTAACCCTGTTGCTTTTGGGTGGAGTAACCAACCTGGCGGAAACACTTCTGCTCAAATTCTATCCTATACCCTCACCTCCTCAGTGCTTATTCTGACCAATAATTTTGGCATGATGAATTCACCTTTATCCTCCAAATTCACACCAAGAGGAGGTCAGTTTCACACTTTGGGCAACCCCTAACCCAGAGCCACTCCGGATGGGGGAAATGTTTTTAAACCCCATCATAACATTCCTACTGGAATGATGCCCAAACAAACTCTTATGAATCATCTTGGAGGAGGGTATTACAATGCCAGATAGGGCCATGGTGCTTACCAAAACTTTGGATGGGATGTGATTCCCCAAACACAATCTTTCTAGGCAGCTTGGGGCCAGATGTTGCAACCTTGTCTCCCTTTTCTGGCCACACTCAACTTTCCAGACTTGTCTAAGTTGATGAGTGATCCTATGTGTCATGATCCTACATGGCCCCCCATTCCCATGAAGCTTCCTTCAGATATTCCAAAACTTGAAGGTAAGAATGGAAAGGATCCTGGTGATCATGTCACCACCTTTCACCTATGGTGCTCTTAGAATTCCCTTAATGATGATTTCGTTTGGTTAAGATTATTTCAACGCACCCTCATAGGGGTTACCGCAAAATGGTATATCGAGCTACCTAGGGGGGAATATGGGACCTTTAGTCAAATGGTGATAGTATTCCTTAACTACTTCCAATTGCCAATTCGTTAAGATGTTGGCCTATAACTTATGTCAACCTTGCGCCAGGACACAACCACTCATATCTCGGATCACATTCATAAGTGGCGTAGATGGAAGAGGTTGATAAAGACCTGCATTCCCCTAAATTTCCTGTTAGAATGGTTCCTTAAGTCCTTGTAACCTCTTATATTGAAGGATGTTGCTACATCCAGGGTTACATTTGAGGAATAAGAGATCTTCAAAGCCCAATAGTTAGATCTTATATATGCTCAGTCTAGGATGTTATACCAGATTCTTCAGAACACACCGAGGTCAAACTATGACCCTAGACAAAATCTCGGACCTCATGTCGATGGCATTATAGGATCCACCAATGTGAAATCCGTAGACTCGGTGACAAGCCATTTGAAAGAGTTGTCTCTAAAGCAGTCTATAGGAGGGCCAACTTCATTTATGTCTTCCAATCCTATTCAATTAGTGTATGTACATTCTGTGCAATCATCGACCGACCCAAATGGTAACCAACAACCAGGAAGGAATAAGAATAAAGGATGTAATAATAATTGTAAGGGTGGGAAGAATAATAATAAACCCAATGACAATGGTAATAATGAAAAGACAAATAATAATGTTGGTGAGGGAAATAAAGAAAGGCCTAAGGTGAAATTTCGCTGTAATCTTTGTACAAACAATCATCTTACTCATTTATGCCCTAAACTTGCAGAAGCTGTGAGGATCTTATCTTTATCATCCGCCATGTTGACAAATCCTTTTCCACATAACCAACACATGGCCTTGAGCTCCTCAAATGCCAAAAATGTGGCTGGTGGAAGTAAAAAACCATCGACACAAGACAGTGATCATTTGTGCATCAATATGGTCAATTCTTAGATTAATGTAGCCACCCGGTCTCGGGATTATAGTTTTTCACAGAATGTACCTGGTCTTGAGTCTTCTCCTCCTCCTTCGAAGATGCCTTTGCATATCAAAAAACCATATCCACTGCCTCATATTCCGAAAGGAGTACTCAAGCACTCTACCTACAATCTAAATTCTAGAGCCTCCCATAATTAATCTATTGTTGAGGACCTAGGTCAAACCCCTTGTGCGATGTCGGCTGTAGAGGTAATCCAAACATGTCCTTCATAGAGGAATGCATTGCTATTTGTGTTAGGATCTCTAGACCCTAGTGGCTCGAAAGTTATCAAGTTTGACGTCACATATGTGAAGCCTCTCTTTCCTTACCATGTGGAATTCCAAATCCACGTGGGTTACTCAAAGTATACCATCAAACATGTGGTTGTTGATGAAGGTGTTACTACATGTGTGATGTCCATGATCTTTTGTAAAAATGTCAGATCTCCAACTCTCTCTCAATCTCCGACCATGTTGACTTCTTTTGACGATAATTCCTTCCACCCTCATGGTATTCTTCCTTCCTTTCCGATCCAATTAGGTGGGAAGAAGTTAGAGGTGGATGTCGAAGTGGTTGATGCACCCCTTGATTATAACTTGTTACTAGGATTCAATTGGACTTATTCTATGACTGTCGTCGTATCATCCGTCTTTCACACTCTTTATTTTCCTCATGATGGGAAGATCGTGATGGTAGACCAGTTATCCTTTGCATATGTTAGCCCCAATGCATCTATTGGACTGTCAATCCCCATGGTCGACAATTCTCAACTGACAACTGAGAATATCAGTGTCGAAATGTATTCATCCCTTATGGGTATCTTCGTTTTCATGGCACTGATTCACCATGTTTACACCATGTCTAGTAGGTCTGTTCCTTTCCACACTTCCTATTTTAATGATCCTAGGACCTTGCCTTCCTTGAACTCATCTTATGAAGGTCAGTCACATGCTGGAATTGCCATGCCACTATTAGTAGTAGAGATAGCATATCAAGTTTTTCTTGTCTCTTCCACCGACCCCAATCCTATTACCTCGTCGACAGATGAGGAGGATCCTGTTCTTAAGCCCATGTGGGCCACTTCATTATATTCTTCACATGAATACCTCGATGAGACTTTTCCCTCCGACGAAGTCATCATCGAAGCCATGGGTGGTTCTAACAAACCTTGGGATGATATGCATCATCGCTCTTATTTTGTCCCAGAGCTTGCTTGAATCGAACAAGATGAGTTTCGATCTAAATTGAGTGAGATAGTCAGTCACACCGTAGTTCCACTTGATACGCACAACATTTATGCTGAAGGAAATATGGTGAGTATCTCTCCTACCGTTAAGATCGATATCTCTCATACCCCTGGAAATATTGAAAATGTACATATTGGTGCACATTATTCGCCAGAAGAATCCTGATCTACAACGAGTTGTTCAAGGAATTCCATGATGTATTTTCTTGGTGAAATGAAGAGATTCCAGGAATCGACCCTATAATTTTCTAGGATGATATTAGAAATTATCTGGATGCTAAGACTGTTTGAAAATGTCTTAGATCTATCAATCCTTGGAAGGCCCCTACTATTAAGGCAGAGGTAGAGAAATTGCTTAATGTTGGCTTTATCTACTAGGTTCCTTTAACTGAATGGGTATCCAATCCCGTTCCTGTGAATAAGAAGCAAGGAACCATCAGTGTATTCATGGAATTTCATGACCTGGACAAAGACTTTCCTAAAGACAACTTCTCGACGCCTTTCATCGATCAGATTCTCAACGAGTGTGCTGGAAGCAAAGTGTTTTGTTTCATGGACAGATTTTCAGGGTATAACCAAATTCAAATTAAACCCGAGGATCAACACAAGACAAAATTTGTTTGTCCTTAGGGTACTTTCACATACCATAAGATGCCTTTCGGCCTTAAAAATGTCGGAGGAACCTTCCAACGTGCTATGACCTTCGTATTCCACGATCTTAAACATATAGTCAAAGCTTATCTTGACGGTCTTGTTGCTCACTCTTGTAAGAGAGTGGATCACTCTAATCACCGTCGGCTAGGTTTTGAAAGATGTCGTCATTATAGAATCCGGTTAAATCCTCATAAATGCATCTTTTGCGTTAGGTTTGGACGTATTCTAGGATTTTTAGTCTCTGAGAGAGGGATCATGGTAGATCTGTTAAAGATTGAGGAAATACTTTGATTGCCTCCCTCATGCACTATTTGACAACTTCAAGGTTTACAGGGGAAAGCTAACTTTTTACATCAGTTTATAGTAAACTATGCCAATATTACTAAGAGTTTCATGCATCTTTTAAAGAAGGACACCCCTTTTATCTAGGATAAGAGAGCCCAGGAATCCTTCGATTCTTTGAAGAAAGCCTTGGTATCGACGCCTCTGCTGAAGTCTCCTGACTTCAAAATGGATTACTTGCTTTATGTCATTGCATCTAAGGAGACAATTGGTATGATTTTGGTTTAGGAGGATGATGAGCTCTACGGGCACGTGATCTACTATCTTAGTCAAAACTTAGTCGGTCTTGAGCTCAGATATTCTCACATTGAAAAGCTATCTTTGGCTATCATTCACACAGTCCAATGATTACACAATTATATATTTATTTTCAAGACTAATGTGGTTTCCAATGTCAATCCATTTCAATACATCCTTACCAGGTGTATCATAGGGGAAAAATACAATAAATGGATTGTCATTTTACAATAATTTGATCTCAATTTCGCTCCTCCAAAATTGAAGAAATCACTAGTCTTTGCAAAGTTAATATCTGAATTCCCATGATTGGATGAGGATGTTATCCATGTTGATTTGTTTGTAGATGAAAACATTTTTCTTATCTCGTCATCCAACCCCTGGTATGGATAAATTGTTCTCTATATTCAAACTTTGAAGTTTCCTCAACATCTCTTGCGAGATGACCGACGTCGTATACGATACCCATCTAAGAATTAAATTATCGTCAAAAACACTTTGTATCGTTGAGGAACATAAAATATCCTACATCATTGTTTAACTCATGAAGAAGTCGAGTCAATTCTAAATGATTTCCATAGTGGGGCTTGTGGTGGTCATCGATCCGGGCTTGCGACAACCCAAAACATTTTGCGAGATGGTTATTTTTGGCCATCTATCTTTAAATATTGCATTGAAGAAGTTTGTAAGTGTCACCCCTGCCAAGTTTTCACTTAAAAAGTGCACTCACATCTAGCCCCTCTTCACCCAATCATTATCGTCGGTCCCTTCACCAAGTGGGGGGTGGACTTCATGGATTGCAACCCAACTTTGGTTGGGGGGCACCAACACATTATCATTTTCGTAGACTAGTTTAGTAAGTGGTCTGAAGCCATGCCTATAGTTAAATCCAATGGGAAGACCACCACCTTCTTTGTATTCAATCAAATTATCGCCAGATTCAGTATCCTGAGTGAGATTGACACTGATCATGGCAGTCACTTTCAGAACAAATGATGGAAGAGATAGCATCCAATCTGGGGTTTAAGCATGGTTATTCTTCCCCTTACTACCCCCAAGAAAATGGACAGGTAGAGGCCATCGACATGTCTCTCAAGACCATTTTGCAGAAAACTATCAGCCAAAGTAAATATGACTGGCATATTATGCTATATCCCACACCTGTGGCATGCCAAACCTTAGTCAAGACTACCACTGGATTTTATCCTTTCTAGTTAGTATAGGGCATGGAGTCGATATTACCTATTGAATGCAAAATCTCTTCTCTTAGATTGGCAGTCATGTTCCTCCCTGACACTTCCAATATCGAGCGATTCCTTGTACACCTAGAGAGTCTAACGAGAAACGTCGAGATGCCTCTATGACTATCGAGGCAAACAAAAGACGTGTCAAAGTCCAGTACGCTAAGTCTGTCTATCCTCAATTGTATGTTGAGGGTGAATTGGTACTTTCATATGATCAAGCCAAGAAGCTTTTGGGGGAAGGTAAGTTCAAACCCATGTGGGATAGTCCCTATATCGTGCGACGTGTTTTAGAAAAAGGATCCTATGAGTTAGAAAATTATGAAGGGAACATGTTTCCCAAGCCTAGGAATGGGTTCTACTTGAAAATATATTATGCTTGAGCCCCAACCTTGGGCATAACTCTTTGTATACTAATGTAATTTAGTGTATATATCCTTTCCCTTTATTTTCGTCTTCATCTTGCTTATCAATTTTTTCCCTTGGTTGGCAGATGCCAACGGAGTCTTCGGTGTACTTAGGATTTGTAGATGGATCCAGTCTTCATACATAGAACTTGGCTTCTGCCACTTGGGTGGTTTACTTGCACGAGAGTCTACTAGTGTCTTCAAGTGGTGTATGCTTAGGGCCATCCACGAATAATGTGGCCGAATATAGTGTTGTTATAGAACTTTTGTGCAATGCCATTTCACACGGTATTCACTCTTTGGAGGTTTTCCTGGATTCCCAGTTAGTAGTATGTCAGTTTAACAAAAGTTACCGTGTGCACGATCCTACATTACTCTGACAATTCCTATGGGTACGTATTTTAAAGCGACAATTTTATTTTATTACTTATCATCACATACCTAGGAGTTCTAATTATGTATCTAATGCTTATGATAATTTCATTTTATATTACAATATCATCAATGTACACATTGTAATATAATTAAAGTTAAAGAACCTTGTTTTATATATATTTCAAAAATTATGATGTTTATAGTACAAAATTGGGTCCAACACCCTCAATACACATATAAAGATGATAATACAAAATCCATGAAATCTACGCCCGTGGCACTAGATGTGTGTCATGATAACAAACTACTATGTTTGCGAGATGCCAAAAGAGTCACACCCAAGCTATGGTCACACCAATCACTTGCCGCTACATGGTCTTCGATAGATCCTCTACCTAAGCCATCAAAATCCTATGTGTCAAATGAGACAGGTTTCCCTGCACATTTTGAAGGATTCTCTCTTCTTCTCCTCCCATTTCCTCATCTCTCTAGTGCCTACGACGATGTCGTGTAATCCCATTCTATCATCGCGGACCTACCTCTGCATCACATAAGTGTCTAGTTAGTACTTAAGCATCATCCACAAAATATTTTTGTTTTACTATACAAAAATACAAAAAAATGAAATATTTAATAACTTTGACATACATATGTCCCCATAGGTGGTCCCTGGTGGCAGTGGCATGTCAGGATCCCATTTGAAGTCGATCCCTACATAGGGGTAGTCATCTAGAGAAATGACTTGTCGCCTCCACCAGTAAAAGAAATCATCATTGTAGGGTGTGGGTACCCTACCTCCCCCCTGTCATATAATTACCTCGGTCCACCATCCCATGGATGGATCGTGAGGGCCTCGAGGAATGATATTGACTTTAGGTCCCAAACTTGGAACCCGCTCAAATAAAAAGATACACAAGATAGATGCAAACTAGAAGTCCTGTTGTCACCCTGTTTGCATTCTCTCAACTGGCTCTTCATATTATCTAGTAGTGAGGTGCACCAATCATACACCGTGGGTCTCAAACACTTTACAAAATAGAACATGAGTGGTCTCAATGCTTGGTGCAATGAATCCAATCTTGTGATCCTCTTCAAAATGAGGACAACGATCTTGAGGATGAGATTGTTTATCGCTTGGATGGGGAGATGACTCCCGACCTTCTCGGTCCCTGCTATACAATGAGAGTCTTTGTACTCTTCTATCTTCATATCTCTCCTATATCCCTAGGCTTTTAGGTTCACCACCTCACCCCAACGGGATAACCCAACCAAGAAATATATATCCTCGACTTCAATCTTCAATGGTTTCCCATCGAGGTTGAAGCTCTCACTGTTTGGATCCCAGTAATCCACGAGCAACTGTAGCAACCTCGCTTGGGACCTCATCCCTTTGAGTGCCCAAAATTTGTACAACCCGCATATTTTCAAGGCCATTTGGGGCCCCAAATCTCTTTCCACAACAACATCTACCTCCTCATGTTCCCTTTCCCTCCATTCTAGCACCATCCTGCTAGAGAAGCATCAATTTTTGATTTAGCAACCATTAAAAACCTTGTTTATGGACTTGTACATGGGATGAAAAATTCACAGTCATGTATAGGGATGAGTACACACAGCCTGTATTTTACACAGTCGCGTATAATCTCACGTATACGCAACCCGATGAGTGGTAGCCCGTGTACATCGAAATACCTAATTTGCGCCTTAATTAACTCAAATTTTGAAACCTAAATAAAAAATGTAATCCAATAAAAAGGAAGAGGAGGGGAATAGGAATTACCTAGTCCATACGGTCTTTGATTCTGTCACTTGACACTCTTGCAGTCACTAGTTGAATATCAAAGCTAATTTGGTCCAATTTTCACTATTTGGGTAAAAAATTCAAACGACATTGTAAAATTTGTTTTTTGTTACTATTTATAGAAGGTTTTACCCACTTTCTATAGTTTTGGATTGTATTTTCTCCCAATGGACTAATACAACAGTGGATTGAGTTGGTTTTTGTAGTTTTCACCAGAGATTCTTGCGGTTTTTACCATTATGTTGACCATTCGTAACTACAGGAAGGTATTTTTGATACCCAACATATAGGATAGGTATCCGTTCCATCATGTAGACTTTCATTATCCTATAAATGTCACTCATATGCCTTAGGTAAAAACCCATTTTATGTGTCATAGAACCCTCCATCTACTACAAGACGTGTCATTATCAAATGGTAGAGACTTACCAAACATCGGTACCCTAGTTAGATCCTCTGCTCCATTTGGTGCCCATGCTGAGATTTTTTCTGTAGGACTGAGAGTCCCTTATAGCTAATACATGACTTTATGTTGAGCCTCATTTATCACTCATAAACATGTTGAACTATACTTAGAGGACTCCCAATTGAGTTTAATTTAAGCTCTTTTCCGACTCGTTTTCAAAAAGAAAAAATATTGTTGAGTGAACTTGTCTCTTTCACACTCATAAATTGGATTTGAAAGGATGTCTATTTGGTAAAAGTTTATCCCTTTTTCAAACCAAGTAGACTAATATTATGAAAAAGTAAATTTTTTGGTGTTAAGTTGTGATTGCATCTCATGCCCTTTCTTGTAATATTGAGCCTATAGTCAGTTCTCACTTTGCGTTAAAACCGTTTTACTCAACAGTTTTGCATTCTCAACCAAGAAGAGCCTCATTTATGTCCTTCGTAATTTGACACCCTATACCCAGAAGGGAACATTACCCCGAGTGTCCATATCCCACATGCACCTCCTTGCATTGAGCATAGGTATGTTCCACTACTGGACCTAGATTTTCTTACTTGCGTCACTCGTTTCCTCCTTTGTATTATAGAATTCATTTGACTATGAAAAAACAAAAAAAAGACATGTGATAAGGGATTATTATCTTATATTGGCAGTAGTTGTGTCACCTTTGAATAGAGCACAAAGTTATTGAGTCCACTTTTCATCATAATTTTTGGTTTAGCATGGCCTTAGGAAGCTGAGCTTGTTACATAGAGCTTCTCTCCACTGACTTGTTACATAGAGCTTGTTACTCTTCTAGTCCCTATGGAGAACTTCATTGATGCCTCCTGCATCTCATGGTTTCATCATTTATTCTATGTTGTTAGAGTCTTCCATATGTCTCATGTGTTACACCTCAATATTGCTCACTTTGATAGTGTCGCAAGTGTCGTCATTACAAAGGTCGCAAGTGTCGCATGCTGCCATGATGCCTATGTCGTGCCTGTAATGACATGAGAAGGACACTTGAAACACCACAAACATTTGATTTGGAAGAGGAGAAATGAGCCAGCAGGCTTGCAAACCTTTTTCCATCTGAAAGCACCAAAAACACTAGCTTTTGGAGGAGAGCGCTCCCCTATACCTCTTCTGGGAGCGCTAACGCTCCCCCTTACACTGTCTGGGAGCGTTATAAAGATCCTCTGGCCCTTTTGAGGGAGTGCTATGGAATTTGAGAGCACTGGAACCCCCCTAAAGCCTACTAGGGAGCACTACAACGCTCTGATGGTCCTTTTGAGGGAGCACTACCTATTCTGGGTAGTAGTTAAGTTGTTGAGATGAATGGGGAAATGATCTTTTCATTCTTAGAAGGCAGTTGAGCTCGGATCCCTAGTCCAACCATGATCTTAGGGTAGATCCTCAACTGAAGGAGGAAAATCCTCAACTTCCCCAAGGATATCTCAAGTGGTTAAAGCCTCTCCAAGGCTATATAAGCAAGCTTTCTAATGGTGAGAGGAGGAATGGAAAGNTTTGGAAGGTAGTTGCATTCGAATTCTTGGTTCAATCAGAAGATCCCTCAATTGAAGTAGGCAAATCCTCAACTTCCCCGAGGATATCTCAAGTGGTTAAAGCCTCTCCAAGGCTATATAAGCAAGCTTTCTAATGGTGAAAGGGGACTGGAAAGAGAGAATCACACCAAACTTATGATCTCATAAGTGGTGCTGGAACATAGATATTTTGGAAGCAAGAGACCTATGATCTCATAGGGAGCAATCAATGAAGTTGTCATCATCCAGATCATGGATATTTTGAGCAAGGGGTAGATAAGGAGGACTTGACGAAGATGCTGCAATTCATCTATGGCTGTAAACAATGTTTTGTCCTCATTAATATAATTTGCTTGGCCTGTTTCTTTCTAATTCGTGTTCAATCTCACATGAATTTGTCTCTTTAGTAGATAGATCTATTTTAGAGTAATCTCAATAGAGTAGGAAGTGGTCGTACTTTGTTTGTCTACAGGGCTTATCGAGGAGCAAAAGATTGGAGCTCAACTCGGAGCGTGCAGGGACAAACGTCGATAAAAAGGTACTTATGTTCTCCTTCCTCCTCATGCATTAGTTTGTATAGATGTGAAAGGAAGTCAGTGTCCACGTTAAGCACTTTTTGTCTTAGAGTTAAGGGTCTAGCTCTTTGAGGCAATCTACCTGTCCGCAGGGAGATTTTCCTACAACAGAAACTGGCGACTCCACTGGGGAGAATCGAACCCAAACTTTTAGTTTTAATTTTTCCTCATAATACCTTGTCTTACCTGATTGTTTTCAGCCCTTGTTCACCCCATTTATCTGATTTCACTTGCTGATTAACTCTTTACCTTATCACACTCAGCCTGATTATCAAAATTTGATTGAAATTTTGGGTTTTTTGGAATTTTTTCTGAGCTTTAGGACTCCAGCACTCACCTGCCTTATTAGAAGAGTGCCAACTCTCCCTTAAGTTTCTGGAAGGAGATTTATAATGCTCTGGTGACCCTAATGCCAGAGCGCCAACCCTTTTTTCCCAAAATCCCTTCAAAAATTGCATTTTTGAGGTTAAAAAACCTATTTTTTCACTTGCTGAGCTGCTTTGTGATTTAATGCTTCTTCCTTTGACCTTTGACATGCTTCCTCCTAAGAAGTAAACACCTTATTGTTCATATTTTATGCCCTTCTCCCTTATTTTTTGAGTTTTTTCTGTTGAGAGCTTGAAATCAACTCGTTGTGTGTTCTCTCCTATCCGACTGAGCAGGAACTCTAGTGAAGGACATTAGAAGTCTGTAACTCTTCTCATTTGGTTATTCAAGGTCATATGATCCAATATCTTTCTCCTTCCTTTTGCATTTTTGGTTTTATTTCTCTTATTTGATTGCAAAAGGGTGTGTTGTTTGTGCGAAATCTGCGTTTTCTTGCCCGAATCTCCTTGATCTGAAAGGGTAGTTGGCAGGAGAAATTTTGCATTGAATTGATTATCATTCGCATAAAAACGACAAAAGTACATCTTAATGATTAGTTTGCATATTAGTTTGCATTTTTGAAATGTTGTAGCATCATATTGGATTTGATTGAGAACAAAATTGATTGAGGGCATTCCTTATCAAGTGTTTGATAGTGAAAATGACTCTTCCTCTTTCCCTTAAATAGGTATTCATTGAAAAGAAATGATTGCTTATCATATTTCATGCATATTTTTGGGAATTGAGTCATCATTCCATCAGTTTCACTTTCGTACACCCTCTGAGTAAACAAAAACCGTTAAAATCAACGCTTAACTAAAATTTATCAGACCTTTTACATATTTGTTAGAAAACCTACATTAGTTTAAGGTGTAGGGATTTGGAATAGGTTGAAAGGATAACTTTCCAAAGCTATCAAACAAACTTAGTATCTTGCAGTAGGGAGAGTTAAATCCAATTGTCGTATTAGTCTGCCTGAGATCCCCCTCTCACACAGGGGTTACGCAAGAGGTCGTATTCGGGTGAGTTATGGAGATTATCCTTCCGTGGTTCAACTGTTTGTAGTGGTCTGATCATATATTGGGGGTCACTGGAAGGTATACCCACAATGTTGAGTGGAAGCCTTTCAAGTTGATTTCAGACTTGTTATCCTACCCATACGTTCCGATTGGACTATCGATTGTACCTGCCCAGGGGTTGACTATGAGTTGGTGACCTTAGTAGCCATAATCTTTAGGGTCTCACACAAGGTGACGGTGAATGGAATTATCACTGTACCTGGAACAGACGTTGGCCAAACTCACTCGGGCTCCTTGGAGGGTAAATCCACAATTACTGCATGGAAGCTGGTACCAAGGCATAAGTCCGTTAAGAAGGTCACCAATGTAACTGATCCACCTGCTCTATCCCCGCCCCTTCCTATTTTTATATCACGACGTTGGATTTCATCACCAACTAGTGGTTTCATCGTAGGAAGGTTTGTTTGATTGATTGCTTCTTAGATTCATAGCATGTATTGTTTGTTTTACTTA
>SNQJ01S0232165.1:0-14140 GCA_010110895.2 Picea sitchensis
ACTCCTATTTATACTAAAAAGAAGCATCTAGAGGAAGATCCTTCTAGAAGCGAAAGCTTCTATTAGGTCTTCTTACATCCGCCTTATTCTATTTTATTGAAAGGTCTTATTAATATTGACCTTTATTACGTCCGAATACATTGATCTACCTATGTGCGGGTTAGGACCTTAACAGAAGGAGTGGTTCGGTTCCATTACGGGTCTTTCGATGTTTGTTTAATGAGTCCAAAGATAGAAAACTCAAAGGTTTTTCATGATTATAGAGTCTGGAAAAACACTCAAAAGAGAACTCTCTCTATTGATTTTTTGTAAAGTAGTCTAATGAGATCGAGAAAGAGATAAATTATCGCCCAACAGACGCTTTCTTCAAATACTTTAACGAGCGTGAAAATAACAAGATCGCTCAACAATCTTTTCATGTTTAGAGAGTCTGAAAAGAGCTTAAAGAGGACTCCAGGGGGTTCATTTTTCGTATAACCTTGTTGAGCCCGAAAAAGTGATAAAAGTGTGCTTGATTACGTTCTCATGTATTTTCGAGCGTGAGAATGAACAAAGACCAAGCTCGAGGTTTTGTCTAAAAAACCATAAAAAACAATTTAAACATGAGATGAAAAAGAGAGAATATATGTATCCCTTCATGTGGACGTCAAAGTCGTCATGTCTGCAAAAATTCGCACTCATAGGGCTATTAGGCATTAGGTTTGATGAATAAAACAATTATAAAAACCAGCAAAAATGGTAAAAGTAAATATAAGTGGGTAAAAGTTCTTTTACCATAGTCATTGTAACTTTGCCAAGATTTTAGCCCAAAAACCCCTCTTTTGCCCTTGAAATTCGGTGCTCGATTGCAGAAGGTACAAACAACCATTTGGTGATCTGTCTCTGTCAGTGAGGTAAGCTTCTTGTCTTCTATCTTTTCATGGTTCAATTTTTTGTTTTCATTGGCAAATTTCAAGTCTTGAGTTTGTTTTAGGGCCAGAATTTGCACCCAAGCATTCTCACATTCTAGCCATACGGGACCTGCGAGAATCCATGATTCTCGCAGGTGGCCCCAAAGGCACTTGAGAGATCCTCGCATTGTGCTAAAGGGGCACCTGCGAGAACTGCAAAATGAAAATTTTCTTTGGATTTTGCTCAATGAAAAATGTACCAAGGCTTGAAAAGAGTTGTTGACCTTCTTCTTATGGTTCTTGTGCAGGCATTTGGCCGTCACAATGGTTCTGTAATGGCGTGAAAGAGAGCATGAAGAATATGATGTTATTTCTGGGAATGACTCGGGCACCATTGCTGCTTTACGAGACTGTGGTCTTCTGAAATTATTTCGGATCTCGGGTATGAGGGCCCAAGTTAGGCTGTTGGAGTACCTTGTTCATATGTGGGATGTGGACCAACAAGTATTCCATGTGGGGGTCCACACATTGTCCTTGGATATCAAGGACGTTTATTTCCTAAAAGGACTATCGTGGCATGGGTACCACGCTAGCTTGACCGTTAGCCAAGGTGGTGGGCTGCCTATGAGCAAGTATTGTCGTTAGTACTGTGTTCCAGAGGTGGAAAGAAGCAAAGGAAAGGTGGCCATTTAGGGGGTTCAGGATTTGACCCTTTGCACTATCTTGTTCACCATTGCTCATATGGTTGGGAGTGCTACTCCACACATGGCTATCCAAAGCTATTTTCAGTACGCCATAGAGTGTACTGAACCTCGGGTCTTTAACTAGTCAGATGCAGTCCTTCATAGCGTGAAGACGCAGTTGACTAAATGCAGGAAAGGTGACCTAAAGCAATTCAGGCATGTGTCACTTTTGGTGTCCTTCTTTCTTGAGAGGGTTCCCTTGCAAAGATTGCAGGTTGAGTGGGGTTTACCGACTCCATAGGATCCAAGGATGTTGAGATGGTGTAACCTCATGGCCTGACATGTACCTAGACCAATCATCAAATATAATGATTCCTTCTTTGACTAGTTGCAGTCAGAGATGTTGATAGTCGATGATTATGCCTATGCTGGTTTGGACTTCTGAGGGGATCCGGACTAGGCCCTACTTGAGGGTGCTCAGTGGGGATATCTAGGTAAGAAGTACACATTTTTTCACTTTTTAAATGTTTTCGTGAGTTTTATCATATGCAAATGTTTTTATGTTTGTCCAAGGTCTAATTACAAAAATTCCTTTTGGAAGACACAGATGTGGGGCCTTATCGACCTCCGGGTACTTCTCCTATTTAGTGATAAGGAGAGGTGGCTCTAGTGCCACGATGGGACATTGAAGATTATGAGGCAGTGGAACAAAACTTAGAGGGGTTGACTACTAACGTTCCGGACATGCCTCTCAGAGAGGTCCCACAGAGTTATTAGCATCATACGGTGGGCGTGTCAGAGTCTATTGGCCGACTGCTTCGTAGGGTTGCTCAGGAAATCATGTGTTATCATGAGCATCATCCATGACATTACTTTGTAGAAGCTACGAGCTTCAGATTTTGAAATTTTGGTCCTTGGACAGAACTTTTTGTAAAAATCTTTTTGATTGTTATATGCATATGTATGGCTTCTACCGGCTTATCTTGTGTTATGTGATGCATGTGATGTTATTGGTTTATAAATGGCCCAAATTTTTTTCTAATACATAGTTAGTTAATGCATCATTTAATGTATTTAGACATCTAGGAATATGTTGATACTCAATATATTTAAAATAACGTTCCAAAAAGCGAATTCGCAAATATACCCGTAATAAAGTAGGACTTCGAATAGCATAGAAATTACTTAACTGTAGTACTACTAGCTACGAATCGAGTCGTACAACCAAGTGACGAATACCGAGTGAGATAACATCAATCAACAATTCGATAACAATGCTATACTCTACAATATTGTTGGTCGCACAGCCGAGGCACACACCTCATAGAGTAATAAGTTCATTTGTAGGGGTGTAAATTTCCCACACTACAGAAGCAAGGTTCTGAGTACTACGGCTAGCATCATCAGTGAATCCCATGTGGGGTAGCGAAGACTCTGACATCTAGAAACCAAAAACAACGTAACATAAGGGCAGAGACTAGATAATGAAAAAAAACATACTACAACAACACACAAGAAGTATGATACAATAAAATACAAGTACTCGTGCACAGGTGATCTTATGCATAGTACTTCTTTAAGTACAACCCATTTATGGGTTCACTCAAAGGGATACCATCGTAATATACTAACTCATTAGCTCCTTTCTCCAAAACTCATTTAACGATATAAGGACCTCGCCACATGGCTTCGAATTTTCCAGCTCCTAGCATATCTTGATCTTGTTCATAGAGGAGAACCAGATCTCCTTCGGAGAAAATGCGAGGCTTGACAAGTTTTTCGTATTGGGCCTTGACACGTTTCTTCTAGGCTTCTATGACTAGGGAAGTTTTACGTCAAGTTTTGTCTAATCGCATAAGATACAACAGACGTTCTTCCTCATCATAAGTGTTTGGTAGGAGTTCGATGGCTAGTTTTAAGGAGGGTATCTCACATTCAATCGGGAGGATGGCTTCTAGACCATAGACAAAGTGGAATGGTGTAAACCCGGTAGCAAACTTAACGGATGTCCGGTAAGCCCACAATACTGAAAAAAACATTGTGTGCTAACTTGTTTTGTGAATCCCTATCATTCTTTGAAGCATGGTTATGAGAACTTTGTTAATTGCTTCAACTTGGTTGTTGGCTTGTGGGTAATAGGGAATTGAGTTTTCATGGTGAAGACCCAACTTTTCAGTGAGTTCGGACATCATGAAGTTTCTAAAGTGGCTACCGTGATCAGTGACAATAGCTTGAGGAACACCAAAACAAACTATGATGTGATTGAAAATGAACAATGCTGCAGTCTTTCTAGTATTTTCAAATGTCGGCATCGTCTCGGCCCATTTCGTAAAATAATCTATGACTACAATAATGTGTCCATGCCCCCCGGCCGAGTGGGGGTGACATGTCATGAAATCGATACCCCATTTCGCAAAGGGGCCAACGGAGACAACATGGTGAAGAGGAGCAATATGTGACCGTATTTTATTATTATAGGTTTGGCAAGCATGGCATTTTTGGATGGCGATTATGAAATCGTTAAATAAAGAAGGACAAAAATACCTTGCTCGTAAGATCTTCTAGATAGTAGCATACCCAGACATATGACCACCACAGGCTCTAGAATGGTAGTCATTTAAGGCTTTTTCGGCTTCGTCGAACGTGAGGCAGCATCGAAAAACTGATTCAATCCCACAATGATAAAGAGTATCACTGAGGATAATATATTGACGGGCTTGGTAGTGTATTCGACGCCGGTCAGTACTGGATAAATTGGGTGGGAAAGTCTGGGTTTGGAGATATATAATGATATTTCCATACCAAAGATCATGAGAACTAATTAGGAAAAGGGATTCATTAGGTAATGAATCGGCTGCAACATTTTCCATTTCAGAGTAGGGAAAGTCGCATACATGGATGATTTTAGGGGCTAAATTTCTCTCATGGGCTAATTTTCCATGGTTTTTCCCCAAAAAAGATTCGTTACTCTAAAAATGATTCGCCCAAATTCTATAGGATAAAATTATTTTACCTTAAAAATCGCCAAAAATTTATACATACTATATAAAACCCTTAGAAATTTGAATATTTTTACAAAAATTTCTCCAAAAATTTATAGTTGGCATATGAAGGATTAGTAAGATTCTCCAAGGTTTCTACATTTTAAAATAAATTTCCATTCTTAAAATCATCCCTGGTCGCATATCAACTCAACAAATACTAAGGACTTATTGGACTTAGCTCGTTCGAATTCCAATTCAAACTCCTAGAGTATCACGATCCATTTGGAGTATTTTCCCCCTAGCAATTGACGTGTGAGAATGTGTTACATAGCGTTGCAGTTAGAAATTACCGTAGTCTTGCGAGAGAGGATATAGTGCTGGAAACATTGAACTGCTTGGACGGCTGCCAAGGCTAGTTTTTTGACATGTAAATAATTGGTTTTGGTAGGCGTTAGACTTCGACTCAAGTAATAAATAACATGTTCGTCATGAGAATCATCCTCCTGGACAAGGACCATAGCGATGGTGTAATCTAAGGCTGTGATGTAGAGGAAATAATCGTGACTATAATCGGGGGGGAAGAGAATTGGAGCACGTATCAGGGAAAGTTTCAAAGCTTTGAAGGCTTTGTTTGTGATGGTATCCCATATGAACTCAGACCCCTTTTTGAGTAGTCGCATAAATCCAAGAGT
This sequence comes from Picea sitchensis, assembly GCA_010110895.2. Classification (NCBI taxonomy): domain Eukaryota; kingdom Viridiplantae; phylum Streptophyta; class Pinopsida; order Pinales; family Pinaceae; genus Picea; species Picea sitchensis. The sequence continues at coordinate 5,250 of SNQJ01S0232165.1, forward strand.
TATGTCAGCATAATTCTGGATGAAAAGATGAAGAAAGTTTGTTTTCCCTTGAAAACTTTGTAACTGGTGAATTGTAGAAGGAGGGAGATTGAGAATCGCCTCGACGTTTAAAGGATCTACCCTGATCCCTTGACGTGAAACAATAAAGCCTAGAAGTCGACCGGATTCTATGCAGAAAACACATTTGTGAGGATTCAAGCGTATATGGTAAAACTGACAGCGGAGGAAAATGGCTCAAAGGTGTATGGGATGATCAACCCAACACGTGGAATGAGAGGATAAGTCATCAATATATGGCTACACAATGTGTTTGATATCATGGAAGGCATAAGACATAGTGCGCTGGAAAGTAGTGCCAACGTTCTTTAGACCAAAAGGAAGTTTCTAATAGGTGAAGGTGCCCCAAGGAAAAATAAAAGTGGTTTTGTGTTTATCCTCAAGAACAATATTCATTTGATTATATCTAGAGAAACCATCCATTAGAGAGAAGATTTCACTTCCGGCACAATCGTCAACAATCTGGTCGATGAAGGGGGTAGGAAAGTTGTCTTTAGGACAATTTTTGTTAATCTCTATAATCAATGCACATGTGGATTGTTCCTTGTTTCTTATTGATCAAGACAAGATTAGAAACCCAGACAGTGAGGGCCACCAGGTAAATAAAGCCGACTTTGAGAAGTATCTCGACTTTAATCTTGATAGAAGTCTCTTTACGTGAGTGAACTAGACGAAGGTGTTGTCGGATGAGTTTAACATCTGGGTATGTCTTAATCTCATGTATCACAATGTCGGGATCGATACCCGACATTTCTTCATAGGTCCAAGCGAAGACGTCACTAAATTCTTTGAAAAGTGTCTTGTAGGTGATGATTTCATCAGGGGAACACGAAGCTCTGATATGCACATTTTCGACAATTCTAGGTTTGATGGATATGTGGAGGGGAATAGTGGGTGAGATATTGCTTAAGTTTCCTTCGAAAAACACATCATGTGTGGACTCGGGAATGGTTTAAATGACGACAACAATCAATGGGGTCGAGATCCATTGGTAGCCCTCAATGGTGTGTTGTCCCAGGAAGAGGATGGAATGGTGATTTCCATTGTTTCAAGGGGTGTCTTCCATGACAAACATAATCATCTCGTCCATGGGAAAAATGACGCAGAAAGGATCTGGAGATAAATCACCAAGAGAGGGGGTAGAAGGGGTTGCCAATTGAATGGCTTGATAGGTAGATTTGACTGGACTCAAGGGAATTTCGTCGTCGTAACGAAGATGATCGTCGGGGTCAGGTACCATCCATGGGTCGTGAGATGTAGGGGTTCCATGAATAGAGGTGGAGATCATGTTGATTGAAGCAAAAAACGGGTGTGGAATATCAAGTGGTGGAATGGGGAAGGCACCCATTAACGAAGAGTCTTTAAGAAGACCTACACTGACGTTCTCATAACCCGGGGGGGTTTTGGTGATGAACAGTATGTTGCCAATATGCATATCCAAGTTAAAGAAGGCTAATTAGTTGACGGTAATTACCTTTCCTTGATGTGGGAAACGTACAAACTAAAAAAGATTCAACACAACTGCACGCATGGAATCAATCCATCTATAACCAAGAAGAAGGTTGTAATCGAGAGGAGCGTCAAAGACTTCCACTTCAACTTGGACCGTTTTTCCTTCTAGCGTGATTAGCAACGAAGGAAGGACACCGTAAGGCTTAAAACCAGAGACATTGAAGGATTTGAGTGTGTTATGGGATTCATTCAAAGAGGGAGAGCCGATGGATTTCCAGTAGGTAACATACATCACACACGTCGAGGAACCCTCGTCGATAATAGTTCTACAAATGGTTTTGTCGGAGACAATCACTTGTATTTGGAATGTGAGTTGGGGGGGTAACCTTAGAATGTGATCTTCCAAGTCAAAAACTATTAAGTTCATATTCGTTGGGTCAATTCCACCGATATATTTCAACAGTGCCTTCCATTGTATGGGACAAATTTGAAGGACTTCGAGGGCTAACATCGCGGATGGTGCTTGGGCCAGATCTTCAACAATGTTGTAGTTCTGGGTAGCACGAGCATGAGGATTGAAAGATGATTTCTGAACGACGCCCTTTGGAGGAGGGTGAAGAGTTGTGTCGAGGCTCAATCATTCGAGATGAAGAGGATCGTAGGTAGGTGGAGTCATGGGAGATGGTTGGACCAATGAAGGAGGTATAACATCAACCTTCTCTATAGAGCGGGAATAATCTTTGGCTCAAGTGGTAAGTGTGATGTCACATTGCTTTGAATCATCGGTACACATTAATATGTAAGATGTAGTGGAGGGGGATGGTTGTATATGAATGACCAATTGGGCCTATTGTTGAGAAGGGAAGGGTTGTGACAAAACGTCCAGAGTGGGTGGTTTTGGGGCCCCTTGAAGGAACTTCGTAACCTCGGCTCGTTGTGGAAAATCCTTCATGTAGTGATCATCACCACAGATAAGACAAGGGTATCAGGGTTTGTGCTTATCCCTATTGCCAACAGGTGGTGTTATCGGACTAATCAGTAGGTGCAAACACTAACAGATATCCCTAGATCCACCTGGATCTAGAACAAAACAGGACAGGACATGACTCTTTCCCTAAGTTATGATCATCGAATTAGCTAGTAAGGAGGAACAAGTGACATACATTTGTATCGCTTCCTTAAGTCTTTGTTGCTCTTTATTTGCTCTGGTGCTCTCATGAGGTCAAGACCAAGAAAACACAAACCAACCAAAGTGAAGATAGAAAAATGTATTCAATCATCAACTTATGCATATGATCAAGGAATTACACAACAAAGTAAGAATGACTTTATGGGAAAAGGACATGTCATTGTATCATATTAATTGAAAGTAGAAGATACAACCTGATCACCTTGTTCTCACAAGCTTCCTTTCGGTGGCCCTTGGTTCCAACACACACACTTTCTCTTTACTTGCATGAAGAATATCCAATTCCTCTTGATAGACCAACTAGAGTCTCCAAGCTTCTGTTCAAGCAGGGTTCTTCACACAATTCCTTCACCAATTCTTCAATTAATCTTGCTTAACCTTTTCCATTAGAATCCTTTCAATATATAGGAGAGGGTGAGATGGTTACATGGATGAGAATGATCCCACCAAATCAAATAATCTAGTAAAATGACAACCATATGAATGCCAACTCATTTTCTAGAAGATTCCCTTCTAGAACCCTCGAGACTTCTTCTCTTTTCCAAGCTTAAAAACAAGTTCGCACCCTATGTATAGAGCAACCTGCAAGAAGTTTGCACCCTATGTATGGAGAAAACTATGAGAACTTCGCACCCTAGATGAAGGCAGCCTGCGTGAATGAGTCATTCTCGTACCCTAGGCCATATGTAGCCTACAAACTCACTTTGAAAATATGTTTTCTGGAAGGAGATAAATGCCACTTTTCTTAGGCGAAAGTTCTTATTGGGAGCCTGAGTACACCATTGTTAATACATCACCAAGATGACCAAAATCATGTGTAATAGAATTCCCCCAAAAGTATGAGGACAGAATCAGTGACAACCGAAATACTTTGTAAACTGCATGTGTGTGTCAGAAACCAGGAGCGCACCTAATCGGAAACCTACAAACAACCAAGAATCTGTAGAATATCATACTAGTTATGAGGTAGGCATTCCTATACTCAGCTCACAGAAAGATGACATCATAAACATAGGTCATGGCCACTAATTGTACACCATGGATCCATGCCGTCAAAATATCGCATAACCACCAAGAATACACTATGGATCTATGCAAGAAGATTCAAATTAAGACAACATATCCACGATACATACAAAATGGATCTATGTGTTGGCAAATTATATATATTCCATCACAACCTAGATCAAAAAGATGAGACCCAAGGTCTTCAATCCCATCACCTGAAAGTACGAATCTAACCATGTGATTAAATGTGTTGAGGTTGAACATGGTAGAAACCACTTGATTACTGGTCATTGATGAAACTGTTAACAAGTGCGAGGGAAATCACTATTAATGTCAATGACTCCCAAGGTACAAAAGTACAATCCATCGAATGTGAATAAATGAGTTGAGGTCAAACATTTGACGGAATCTCTCGATTAGGGGTCAATGATGAAAACCCACTGTCGAAAGTGAGGAAGCCTGCCATTGAGGCATGCAAGTTCCAAGGTACCAAATAATTTCTAAGTCTTGTTTCCAGACAATGAGCTGGAGTCGATGGAACAAAACTTGTCACAGGAGGACCTTGATGTATCCCCCATCAATGACATGAAATGACTAACAAATTTTGAAGGTGAAATAGAGTATGATGTAAGTTGAACTAGACATAGGGAAGGCCGACATGGAGAGAATGGACAACTGTAGATGGTTGACTCAATAGAAGTTTCGGATGAACTTCTCTTGAACATATGAATGACACGACCAATGATTTGGTAGCACTGACTCAGAGATGACTCGGGATATGACCTTGTAGCAAGTCGAATGAAAGACTAATTGATTTCCCAAACTGGCTTCAGATAATGAATAGGCAGGGGTGTCATTTTCAAGAGAGACACTTACTGCCAATAATATGAATACAAAAACACATCCCTTTCCCAAATTTTTCCCCCACCATTTCTGGCGAGTACCTCTTTATTTTTACGCAAGCTTGAGGAGTATAACATATGCTTGTTGATGTAAGCTCATCCTTCAGATGATTCCCTCAGAGTATGTTTAATGAACCCTAGGAAGGAGTGGTTCAGTCCCATTATGGGTCTTTTGATGTTTGTTTAACGAGTCCAAAGATAGAAAACTCGAAGGTTTTTCATGATTATAGAGTCTGGAAAAACACTCAAAAGAGAACTCTCTCACTTCCTTTTTGTAAAATAGTTTGATGAGACTGAAAAATAGATAAATTATCACCCAACAGATGCTCCCTTCAAATACTTTAACGAGCATGAAAATAGCAAGATTGCTTGGCAATCTTTTCACATTTAGAGAGTCTGAAAAGAGATTAAAGAGGAATCCAAGGGGTTCCTTTTTTGTATAAACTTACTGAGCTCGAAAAAGTGATAAAAGTGTGCTCGATTATGTTCTCATGTATTTTTGAGTGTAAGAACGAACAAAGACCAAGCTCAAGGTTTTGTTTAAAAACCATAAGAAACAACTTAAACATGCGATGAAAAAGAGAAAAATATCTATATCCATGCATATGGACGTTGAAGTCGTCATGTCTGCAAAAAGTCGCACTCATAGGGGTATTAGGTATTAGGTTTGATAAAATAAAACAATTATAAAAACCAACAAAAATGGTAAAAAGGAAATATAAGTGGGTAAAAGTTCTTTTACCATAGTCATTGTAACTTTGCCAAGATTTTATCCCCCAAACCCCTCTTTTTCCCTTGAATTTCAGTGCTCGATTGCGGAAGGTACGAATAACCATTTGGCAACCCATCTCCGTCAGTGAGGTAAGCTCGTCTTCTATCTTTTCATGATTCAATTTTTTGTTTTCATTGGTAAATTTCAAGTTTTTGAGCTTGTTTTAGGGCTAAAATTTGTGCTCAGGCATTCTCGCAAGCTAGCCACACGAGACCTACGAGAATGCATGATTCTCACAGGTGGCCCCAAAGGCACCTGCGAGAACCTTGCACTGTGATAAAAGGGCACCTGAGAGAACCAAAAAATGAAAATTTTCTTTGATGTCTGCTCAATGAAAAATGTACCAAGGCTTGAAAAGAGTTGTTGACCTTCTTCTTATGGTTCTTGTGCAAGCATTTGGCTGTCACCATGGTTCTAGAATGGCGTGAAAGAGAGAATGAAGAATTTGATGCTATTTTTGGGAATAACTGGGGCACTGTTGCCTCTTTGCGAGACTATGGTATCCTGAAATTCTTTCAGATCCCAGGTATGAGGGCCCAAGTCAGGCGGTTGGAGTACCTTGTTCATATGTGGGACGTGGACCAACAAGTATTCCACATAGGGGTCCACAAATTGTCCTTGGATATCAAGGATGTTTATTTCCTGACAGGACTATCATGGTGTGGGTACCACGCTAGCTTGACTTGTAACCGAGGTGGTGGGTTGCCTATGAGTGAATATTGTCGTCAATACTGTATTCCAGAGGCGGAAAGAAGCAAAGGAAAAGTGGCCATTTGGGGGGTACAGGATTTGACCCTTCGCACTATCTTGTTCACCATTGCTCATATGGTTGGGAGCACTGCTCCACACATGGCTCTCCAGAGATACTTTCAGTACACCATAGAGTGTACTAAGCCTCGGGTCTTTAACTGGTCAGACGCAGTCCTTCGTAGCGTGACGAGGCAGTTGACTAAATGCAGGAGAGGTGACCTGAAGCAATTTAGGTATGGGTCAATGTTGGTGTCCTTCTTTCATGAGAGGGTTCCCTTGCTGAGGTTGTAGGTTGAGTGGGGTTTACCAGCTCCAAAGGATCTGAGGATGCTGAGGTGGTGTAACCTCATGGCCCGACATGTAGATGGACCAATCACCAAATACAATGATTCCTTCTCTGACTTGTTACGGCCACAGATGTTGATGGTCGATGATTATGCCTATGTCAGGTTGGACTTCTGAGGGGATCTAGACTTGGCCTTACTTGAGGACACTCAGTGGGGAGATCTAGGTAAGAAGTACACATTTTTTCACTTTTTAAATGTTTTTGTGAGTTTTATTATATGCAAATGTTTTTATGTTTGTCCAAGGTCTAATTACAAAAATTCTTTTTTGATGACACAGACGTGGGGCCTTATCGACCTCTGGGTACTTCTCCTATTCAGCGACGAGGAGAAGTGGCTCTAGTGCCACGATGGGATGCTTAAGATTATGAGGCAGTGGAACAAAACTTAGAGGGTTTGACTACTGAAATTCCGGACATGCCTCTCGGAGAGGCCCCACAACGTTATCAGCGTCATACGGTGAGTGTGTTAGAGTCTATTGGCCAACTTCTTCATAGTTTTTCCTAGGCAGTCGTGTGTTATCACGAGCGTCAACCATGACGTTACTTTGTAAAAGCTATGAGCTTCAGATTTTGAAATTTTGGTTCTTGGACAGAACTTTTTTGTAAAAAACTTTTTGATCATTATATATACAAATATATGGCTTCTACCGACTTATCTTGCATTATGTGATGCATGTGATGTGATTGATTTATAAATGGCCCAAATGTCTGTCTAATACATAGTTAGCTAATGCATCAGTTAATGCATTTAGACATCTAGGAATATGATGATACTCAATATAATCAAAATAACATTCCAAGAGGTGAATTTGCAAATATACCAGTAACAAAGTAGGACTTCGAATATCATAGACATTACTTAACTGTAGCACTACGAGCTGTGAATTGAGTCGTACAACCAAGTGACGGATACCAAGCGAGATAACATTCAATCAATAATTCGATAATGATGTTATACTCTGCAATATTGTTGGTCGCATGGCCGAGGCACGCACCTCGTAGAGTGATAAGTTCGTTTGTAGGGGCATAAATTTCCCACGTAGCAGAAGCAAGGTTCTGAGTACTGCGGCTAGTGCCATCAGCGAAGCCAAGGTGGGGTAGCGAAGACTCCGACATCTGGAAACCAAACACAACGTAACATAAGGGCAGAGACCATATAATGAAAAAAACATACTACAGTAACACACAAGAATTATGATGCAATAAAATACAGGTACTCGTGCACAGGTGATCTTATGTATAGTACTTGTTGTAGGAAAATCTACCTGCGGACAAGTAGATCGACCTCTAAGGCTTGACCATAACCCTAGACAGAAAAATGATTATCGTGGACACTGACTTCCTTTCAAATCTATCTAAGCCTAATGCATGAGAAAGGAGGATGATAGAAGTACCTTTTAATCGACGTTTGTCCCTGCACGCTCCGAGTTGCGCTCCAATCCTTTTGCTCCTCGATGAGGTCTGTGGACAAAACAAGATACGACCACTTCCTACTCTACTGACATTAGCTTGAAACCAGATCTACCAATAAATGATAAGTTTATGCAACATCAAACATAAACTAGAAAGAAACAGGCCAAGCTTGTCATATTAATGAGAATAACGACAACAGTACTTACAATCGTAGATGCGAGTGTGACAGCTTCATCAAGTCCTCTTCGTCTAACCCTTGCATGAAAGATACACAACCTGGATGACAGCAGCTTCAATGATTTCTCTCCTTTGGCTGGCTGTAAGTTTCCTCCAAGATCATAAGTTTCACATATTCAATTCTTCCCCCTCTTTACCACCATAGAGCTTGCTTATATAGGTTGGGAGGATCCTAACCACTTGAGTTATGTTTAGAACCAGTTGGGAACCTCCTCCTTGGATCAGAGATATTTTGACAAAACCAAGAATTTGAACTCAACCACCTCCTAAACTCGAATGATTCTCCCCTTATTCTTCTAACCAGGCTAACAATTTGCCCAGAATGGAGAGCGCTCCCTCAGAAGGGGCATCAGAGCGCTAGAACACTCCTGAACAAGTCAAGGGAAGCGCCAGCGCTTCAAATCTGAGAAGCGCTTCTACAAAGGGGTGGAAAAACGCTATAATGCTTCTGAGGCATAGTAGAAGGGCGCCAGCGCTCCTCAGGCATGTTTAGAGAAGCGTTCCCCTTCCAAACCCTTAATCAAGAAGCCCTCTTAGGTGTTAAGAGATGTTTGACTCCAGTGAACCAGTTTCTTCCTTCAAACCAAGTGCATGAGATGTTTCAAGTACCTCTTTAGTGTCATCATTGTGATAGCATGATTCAACAACATTTGCGACACTTACGACAAGTGAGAGGCATATGCGACACTTATCCAGTTGAGTGATTTTGAGGTGTAACAGAATGCCCCCCAAAGTATGAAGTCAGAAGATGCGGACTGATGACTG
>SNQJ01S0232166.1:14068-25304 GCA_010110895.2 Picea sitchensis
CATCGTGTGGGATTCTCCATTACCAGTGTGTTAGAGAACACAACACACCACTAAAATACATATCGGTGCTCGAATAACCATGGAGCACCAGTGCATTACACTTATTGCACCTCTTGGTGGTGCTTTGTTTATGATATAACACATCGAGAATGGTACATACTAACTATTGTAGTAACATCGGTTACTTTTCCAAAAACAAATTGCAAACAAAAATTAATTTTAGTTTTTGATAAATACAAAATAGTTATATATGTGTATGTTTTATAATTTTAATTTGTTTCATGTGTGTGTGTGTGCCTAATTTTTTTTTTATGTGAATTAGAGACTAAAATGATGAGCACAGGAGTAGCCAAAAGAAAAACAATTTAATTCAAAAAATACCTATGCAAACCTCCATAGTTAAATTTTGTGGAGGTTTTTCTTTGCAGAGGAAAAATTGAAGGTCACTCTTCAGTGCCTCTCATAATTTAGCACACAAGCTCGACCCTCTATCACTGCCTCAATGCTCTAGCTCACATCTCCTCCTCTGCAGGTCACTCGACTTTCTCCAAGATACCATCCTCATCATTCCTATAGATATAAAAGATGAAATGAAATTACTTCGCTTATAAATATCATACCTAGACCTCCTATTCTTCACTTGGAGGGGGATTATCAAATAGTTCTTTGTGGTTAGGGAGGAATTTTATAGCCCCAAAGTATCTATGACTTGGGCCCTTGTCGGTGGCACCAGGCACATCAACTTTGTTCCCTTCAAAATCTATCATATTTCCCCCTACTTTGGCATGATTAGGACTACCAAGCTCTACGATTAGAGCTTCCCAATTCCCTTTTGGTTAAGGAACCCTAGTTGATGTGTTAATTATAATGATTTGTTGTAATGTCCCCTACTCATGGATGCAAGGTTTTAACAATAAATTGGTTATCTGATTGATTTAGAAATTTGGGTTATATGTCATATGATTTCGGGTTCTGTTTTGATTGAAGTAAATATAATTTATGGTTCTTTCTCAGTATAATAAACAGTTAAATCTCAATAACCTAACAAATTTTCAAGATATAGTTATGTACTTTTTAACTTTCATTCACAAAAAAACAATAATAAGTAAAATTAGTGAATTACCTGTTGAAGAAGAATTTTTTCCTCCTGTAACTACCTACCTGAAACTGTTTCCTCCCAGCTAGCTAGGAACAGAGCCTCTCCAGTTATCTAGCTCCAGGAAATTATATTTCATGCCCCACTAGCCCAAAATCCCAATAACAACAATCCACTAGTAAAAACCCACAAAAAAAACAGTTTTGCAACCTCCGTCCTCTCCAAAATTTATGTTGTCTTTGTCCTCTCCCTGGTTTCCTCTTCCTCTTCCTTTCCCCAAAATCATTTCCCCTTCCCAATTCCAACTCCCTCCTTCTTATCATTCTCTCTAGAATCCCCCCAATTATCAATTTTCCCCATCTACCTTATCCTCTGTCATAAATTCATACCAACCCCAACCACAAATGAAATACTTAATTGTATTCATTGTTGCAATTTTCTTAAATCATAGAAAAAATAAATAAATGATTAAACCTACTTAGTTCAATAATTAGTTCAATTAGATTAACTAATGATTTAATCAGTTAATTCACTTTTTAATACCTTAATAACTTAATTTACCTTACTTAATCAAATCATTAGTTAATCTAATTGAGGTGTTACACAGAACCACCCTTCAAGAAACTTCGTCATGAAGTTATAATAACTTACAATACAAGGAGAATAATAACATGATTCATACATCTAGGTCAAATAAGCACATCATTAATTTAAACACCCATAAATACTAGTGTACATGCACAAGGCATGTATGTGTAGCTAGCACATACAAAACTCATGTGTGTACTAGTGGAAATAATTAACACATCTAATGCAATTCCTATATGTTTTCAACCCAATCAACAATGCGATTAACTTCATAAAGAATAATTCAACCTTTTACAATATTGGCAGAATCCTTCAATTATAATAATTTAACACAAGCAACATTCACCTAGATAATTGTAGTTCAGTTAAGAATATTTTCTTTTTTTTTAAAACAAGAGAAAATCAAACACTTATATTCTATAATATTAAAACCCCACACACTCTCAACTACGTTTAATCATCCTGCCTCCCTAACCTACTTCCATCTTCCATCCCTATCCTTCTTCTACTGGACTATCCTAGAGCATCAACTATATTGACCTAACTCTAGATAGAACCCGTAAGAGGAAGTGTCAACTACCTTGACCAAACTTCCCCAACAGGAAACTGGAAATCATCATCACACGTCTAGGTGACCGTGATCTAACATCGTCCTCCCATGACTCCAGGTTTCAGAGGATACACTGTGGGAAATGCCTTCACCCCTCCTGATAGAACTGGGGTCAACACCCTATCATGGACCATACGATGGAACTGTGTTGTTGGGATTTTAGGCTCGAGGGCCAGGAAATCTAGTTCATGGAGATAGGGAGTCAGAGAGGCTCTATTTCTAGCTAGCAGAGAGGAAGTCGTTTCAGGCAGGCAATTGCATCAAGACAAATTTCTTCTTCAATAGGTAATTCACTCATTTTACTTGCTATTTTTTTTTCTGTGAATGAAAGTTAAAAGTACATAACTATGTATTAAAAAATTGTTAGGTGATTGAGATTTGACTATTTATTATACTGATATGGAACCAAAAATTAGATTTACTTAGATCAAAACAGAACCCGAAATTAGATGACATATAACTAGAATTTCTAAACCAATCGAATAACCAATTTATTGTTAAACCCTTGAATCCCTGAGTAGGGGACATTACATATGGTATCAGAGCCTAATTTCAAAACTGAAACCTAGGGCTTACCCACTCTCTTATGGCCTGAAGGTATGCTATCAATTCTATAAACAAAACAAAAAAAATAAAAACCCTAGACATGCAACCCAGAAACCGTTTAATTTCGTCCCTTAAACAACCCTTAAGATTTGAGTTCCAACAACTGGAGCTCCCTAAACTCCATGTGCATGGTATATAAATCTTCCATTCCTTGAAACACTTGTGAACATCCTAGAAACTCTTGGAATAACCCTAGAATAAGCCTACAAAACCTTAATAAGAATTCTAAGATAGGTAAGAGGGCAATGAGAAAGGAGTCCTATTGACGTGTTACAAGCTTCCATCCCTTGTTTTGATCTGTTACAGGCCTCCATCCCTTGTTCCAGTCACCCATACCTAGAAACAAAATCGTCACCTGCAAATAACAGAAAATTAAGAGGGTTAGATTTGAAATCTTATATTTATACTATTCCAAAACTACTTAAAACTACTTCATGAATATCTGTACAAAATATTAAGATATGTATTTATGTGACGTTATAGATATAATAATATATGGAGCGTCTTTATATATATGTGATTTTTTTTTTCTGACTAAATTAAAACCCAGAAAAGGGAAAAAAAACGGAGACTACAAATAACCAAAATAAAATAAACTTATTATAACAACATTTCTATATATAATACATAAATTACAGATTCTATATATTATATATGTAATATATGTTAAGTATATATAATATATATTATATACATATAATACAACATTATATATAATATGTATGTATATAATATATATTATATACATATAATACAATATTATATATATATAACAGTTTTGTGACCTTCCTCCTCTCCAAAATTTTTGTTTTCTTTCTCCTCTCCCTGGTTTCTTCTTCCTCTGCCTTTCCCCAAAATCAATCCCCCTTTCCAAGTTCAACTCCCTCCTCCATATTATTCTCTCTCGAATCCCTTCCATCATCAATTTTCTCCATCTACCTTATCCTTTGTCATAAATTCATACCAACCCCAACCACAAATACTTAATTTTATTCAATGTTGCATTTCTTGAATCACAAAATAATTAAATAAATGATTAAACYTACTTAGTTCAACAATTAGTTCAATTAGATTAACTAATGATTTAATCAATTAATTGACTTTTTAATACCTTAATACCTTAATTTACCTTAATACCTTAATTTACCTTAATCAAATCATTAATTAATCTAATTGGGGTGCTACATCTATCCACCTCAAGATTGACCTAAGGCCCATATTGTAAATTTATTAGAAGTTAAGAAGCACATTTCAAAAAAAAATTGATGATCCATAAGTTTCTCTAGCATGCCTTATTGTTGAATATTAATCATTTCCTCAACCTCAGCCTACTCCTCCATGAGATCCTCACTCATGTATTTACTAAGAAGCTCTTATTTCTTCTTCTCGACATCCATGCACTCTATCACTTTCTCATCCGGAAGGGGCACATGGGAAAAAAACTCTCGCTCTCTTTCTAATGTTGGTTTCCCATGTCCTTCTCTCCCATTTCTTTCGCCACATCCTCCTCTTCCTCGAACAGGACCGACTTGACGAAAATGACCTCCTCACTCTTAAATGTCAAACTAGCCTCCCTTTTGATAGAATCAATCCTCTTTCATTCCCTTAGTGCTCTGGACCCATATCCTCCTCCATCGGTCGCTCGACTTTCTATAATATACCATCGAGCAACTAATCCGGATTATTTTCGGCACGAAATGAGAGCGGAGATATAATAAAGAAATGCACAGAGATATTGCAGATATTAAATAATATAATAGAAATGTATAAGAGATGAAACCATAAACACAGATATACAGTAATACACGATTTCTATTAATGAAAGAAATGTACAGAGACTGTAAAAATACAAAATGAAAGACTCGCTTAGAATGGTGGCAGCTTATCTCTGAGAAGAGATGTGATGACTACTCGTATTCCCAATAATATGATTACAATGAGGCTCTGAAGGCCTTTTTACATTAATAAGGAATTCCAAAAACCCTATACATCCAAAAACCTAACCCTAGGAGATGAAGCGCCAAAAGTCATGTGGGCCCCATTTGGGTAAGTTAGTACACCAACTTCCCGGTGTCGTAAATTTTGCATATGATCTCCGTTTTAGGCGTAAGATAGCCCGTTGGAAAGGTATCATCGAGGATATTAATTTTGGGTGCTCAATCATGCCTTTGGATATCATTGAGAAGTTATATCTCAAAAAACCTTCATTTGGGCCCCCAAAATAGCCTCGGAAGTTAAAACTGCTAAAAATAGTAAATTGCCAAAATTTCCAGAAAAATGTTTTGAGCCAGTTGGAAAAGGTGGGTGGCCACCGATATCCACCTAGATCAGAAACTCATGGAGGAGGATCTAAGTGTTAAAATTTGGTCTCACATCTACCCGTCCATTTCAAATATCCGATCCAAGGATTGAAATTTGTAATTCGGTTTAACATCTACTTGTACATTTAAAAAAATGATCTAAGGGTTGAAATTCGGTTTCGCATATCCCTCGTTTAAAAAATATGAAATTTGGTTTCACATATATCCTATCCCATTAAAAAATGTTGAGTAGAAGGTTGAAATTTAGTTTCACGTGTCCATTAAAAAAATGACAAGATAGGTGCCTTTCATTTAATGTCCCTATAAAAGTCCTTATAATTTTGTTGTAAAACATTAGATATTGAAGTGAAAATACTCTTATTTTATTTTATTTTATAAGTTCTTTCATCGTCGAAGTTATTCAAAGGTTATTATTTTAAGGTTGATGAATTGACTTTAATTTTACTTTATATCATGCAAAGTGTACCCATTAGAAAACCAAAACATAAAAGTTCAAATTTCCCCATACATATATGATAATGATGATGATGATGATTAATGTCCATTGAGACCGAATTGGTCTATCGGACGTGAAGAGGGTAAGGGATTACTTGCAATTATTTATAATTTTGTTTTTGTGCTCGAAAAGAATTAAGAGAAGATTTCCAGGATCACCATAGTTTTGTTGGGTTAAAAGGTTAGGAAGGTTGGTACTGTGAAAGATATTTTGAAATTGAGATCTAATCTAGGTATAGGTTGGACAATCTAAGATAAAGTAATTTTCATCTTCAACCTTCTTAGTGTCACAAGGGTGACACACTCTTTCATCCCATGGTGTTTTAGGAATTGACCAATGCCCATTTTCACTATGGAGCTCGTGAGAATTTTTTCTTATCTTAGTAATCTTATTTTTTTCTCTACACTTGTCAAAACAAATGAATAATTTTGATCTTCTAGATTAGGGTTGATTACATCCTTATATTACCTTAATTTTATTTTTTCCTCAACTCTTTTTCACACCACATTTTCTCCTTAAATTTTGATTTGATGATATTTTTAATAGTATACTTATTCTGCAAAATGGTGTCTTCCATGATTCCCCAATAACGTAGCCAAGACTGGGCATGTTTATGCCATCCTCGCTTGAGTATATGGTGGTTATGACTGCATTTTGAAGAAATTTTAGGAAGCCTCTTGTCTCCTATTTTGTTTAAATTGTTCTTATACATTAAGTATCTAGTCATAGATGTGGTATCAATGGGGGAAAGTATTTCCTATAAGAGGATGGGATAGGGCATATTTCCTTTAATTTTAAGATTATAGGTTATAAAATTGTTTTGTATTTGCTCTATTTTTCTCCAAGATTCACGAGAGATACTACATCCTTAGAATTCACATCCATAAAGAATAACATGTGTAAAAAGAGACTCAAAGAGGAGCTTATTTGTGTCCCATATCCAAAGATCGGTTGATTTACAATTTTTTTTCAAGCCCAAAATAAGCTTTCCATCCCCCAATAATCCTTTTCTCGATGCAATATTTCCAGTTGAGCTTGTGGTGAATATAAATTCCAAGACATTTGTATCAATTAACTTCCTCCAAGTTGTTGTTTTCATATACGAATGTATCATAAGTGATCTTATTGGATTTAATTATCATGACCTTAGTCTTGTTAGTATTGACAGTCATACCCATATTGGAGAAAAAATCCTTGATGATTCTTAGTTGGTTTTCAATATCATGGGGACTCCTCACCATATGAATGATATCATCAACATAAACAAGAACATTTATGACTATACTAGAGTGAGTAGCACTGAGACAACCTACTTCTTCCAAGCAATCTTCTAACTTGTCAATGTATACGCCAAAAAGGGTAGGGAACAAGGGACAACCTTGCTTGACTCCAATATTGCAGTTAATATCTTTCGACCAACCCTCAATGTTCTTGAAATTTTAAATAGCATTCTCATACAACCTTATTGCATCATCCCTCAACTTGAAAGGAAATTTATTTTTCCTGTGAATCGTGTCAAAATCTTTTCTAAAGTCAACAAAAAAACAAAAAAGATAGGTTTTAGTATTGCATAAATGCTTTGAAATGATCCTAAAGGTAACAAGATGGTACACTATTGAATGATATCTCCTAAACCCAACCTATCCTTTATCTCTTTTACCATGCCTTTCTAGCCAAAGGTTAATATTCTTTTCCAAAATAATTCCATAAATCTTGGATAAAATTGAGATAATCATAATGGTAGTATAATTAGAGGGAATGTTTATATCCACTTTTTAAAAAATAGGAACAATGAGGCTCTATGTCCATGGTTTAGGAAATCCCTTATTGAATGTTAAATTGAAGATCTTGTGTTTGTGAGGGATGAGGATAGACCGTCCGATTTTAAAAACTTCAGCTTGGTAGCCTTCAATGTCCCCAGCTTTCCCATTTGCAAGTCGCTTAACCCCAAAATATAGGTCATCCAAATAAAAAACTTCATCCTCTATAGGAACAATAGAAATGGTGTCCATGGAATTAGTTAACTTGTAAATACTTTTAAGGTAGGAATTCCATCCCTTAAGGGAGTCCTATTATGTTATTTAGTATTGGGAATTAGAATTTTCCTCCATAACTTCTTAGGATCCAACTTAGAATAGTCTTAGATAGTTGTGAAAGGTGTTATTGTCTTTTATTGATATAGTACCAACTTTTCCTTTTAATTAGAGATTTGTACCTATTGATCTTATCGATTTTTAAGGACTCATTAGAAGCATCCCTAATGGATTTCCTAGAAATTTTACATTCTTTATCATATCAAGGGTTAGTCATTCTATTATTCTTTTTACAGGACACATCAAAAGAGAACTTGTTAATAGAAGTGGAAAGGGTAGTTGTAAAATTATGATAGAGGTTTTCAATGTTGTCCTTATAAGTTAGAAGATGCAATTCACTATTTAATTCCTTTAAGAAAAGGTCAACTTTACCTTTGTCAAAGAGCAGTTGCCTTTGATTATTGGATTTCTCTTCAATGGAACTCTTGTGCATGGAAATGTTTAGATTTAGGGTTAAAGGTCTATGATCAGAGTCGGGTTCATAGTCATTTAAAAGGTCAAAAGTTACTATTTGGTTGGAAATGTGGATATCAGATATCACACAATCTACGACACTACTACCTAGCCCATGAATACAAGTCATCTGGTTGGATTTTGGCCACTTCATTAATCCATTGCAAATTATTAGGTATTGAGAGTTGTAGAGCTTGACCAACTTGGTTATTGTTTTACCACTTTTTCTTCTTCACTTGATTCTTCTTCTTTGATTTATATTTTCTTTTTACACCCCCTTCTAGAAAATGGGCCTCTTTCTACCTCTTCAAGAAGTTTTTAATATTCTTCATTTGAATAATTATCTTCTTCTATCTTGAAAGTTTCAAGAATGCCTTTAAGTTATTTGATTTTATTTGTTGCTAACCTTATGATGGATTGTTGTTCTCTAATATTTGTTAGAAAAAATCTTCTTTGTCTTCCTAAACTGTTGTCTACCACTATGACTATCAGGATGTTGGATGTAGAGCTCAATGGGAGAATAATAATTGGAAATAGCTTTATAGGAAAGATATGGAATCCTTTTCTTCCTTTCTATGGATGGAGGTCTAGCTATTCTTCTTAGTAAACTATCTCTTTCTTTCTTAAGCTCTATTATGGAAACATATTTCCAAATTGTTGTTTCTTCTAAGGCCTTTTCAATTTTCTGCAAGCCTTGCTTCTGGATTTTTTGTAGACATCATACAAAAGTCATACTGTGGTATATTATCTTCTTCCCAATTTAGTGGATCAAGAGGAGTGTGTTATCTTGATTCACTAAATTCTAAATCAGTATTAGAAAGAGAGTCACTATCATAAAATTATGAGGGGTATAGATATTTCATTTCTCCTTCTTGACAATATGAAGGAAAATATAAAAAAATATCCCACCGTTCAGGCTCAATATATTTAGTGAGTAAAGATAATAGTCTGGGTTTTTTATTTTTGTTAGGACATCCATTGGCCCAATTCCCTGGTTTTTGGAAATTGTAAGAGACTATCTTCTTGGAAGGGGTTCTTCTTTTCTTTAGATAGGGAATCTTATTTTTTCCAAAGGAAAACAAGAGTAAATTTTATTAAAATAAATAAAAATTACATTCTCAATAGTTCATGCATAAAGCATGCATTTATTTTGAAAAAACTTTCAACCTCAAGAGGAAGAAATAAATAGCAAAAATGACCCTCTAAAAGTGGCCCCAAAACAATTGAAAATCTGCAGGAAAAATAACCACAAAACTCAGCCAAGAAGAAGCTACATAGGTAGACCAAAATAAATCTTGGACGGACCAGACTAGAGTGGAAAATAATCCCCTTAATATCCAGAACCGAAGGGACAACATAAGATGGAGTCCTGCAACCATGGAAGAGAAAGAGCCAGAAACTGCATGCCCAAAAAGGACATGAAAGTGCTGACCAAGGGACCAAAACTACCACTGCATGCCCAAAAAGAAAGGACCTCAAAGATCTAACCCAAAAAACAAAAAAGAAGCATCAACCCATCATCCACTCGAAAAAAACTAGAGCCTAAGAGGAGCGGAAAGACCCCCCAACCAACAAGGCCTCCGGGAAAAACCTTGACATTGCATCAAGCCCTGAACGAACTAGAAAGGATGCATCGGTTAGATCCAACCACAAAGAATAATCATGAAAACCTTCACGTGTGCAAAATGTTTGCAGCAACAAAATACGGAACCCTGCATATGACCGATCAGACATCAAAGGTCCAAATCTATAGCATAAAGAAGATAAAAGGCACCACAAGGCACAAGATCATGGGTGACACACCCAAATCCAAAAGCACCACACTGGAAAAAGAAAATAAAACCATATCCTCACAAAGGAGAGCATGACCACCAAGAATCACACTGGAATAAGCATAGAAAACCATATCCGCACGGGGGAGAGCGTGACCACCAATATAAGAGAACCTCCCACTATCAACCAAGCCCATGAATGAAAAGGAAAAGGGAGATGCGTTTTTTGGAAGAGGAGCACACACAAGCGCATAAACGCTTGCAACAAGAGATGCGGCTAGGGAAACCCTATCCTCAAAGCCCCCTCAACCTACATTCGTATCCCCTCCTTTAGACAGGGAATCTTATGATGCTTAGGATTATATATTTTTTCATATTTCTTCTTGTCTGGAGCCCATCTATATTTGAAAGAATGAAAATTCTCTTTCCCATTGCAATGGCATTTAGAGGATTTAAAAAAGTGGAGTGATCTATTGAAAGCACCATATCCCCATTCAGGCATAACCCCTACTTCTCTACACAAAGAAGGAGTAAGCATGTGCTCAAAGATTTTGAAATCTTTAGTCAACCTTTTTGCAAGACAATGTTCTTGGATGACAACATTGATGTGCATGTCTATCATTGTTAAAGACATATCTCTGATATTGACATTTTATCTTTGAAATCCTTCTCTACTACATCAGGAAGAGCATCGGGAAATCTATGCACATAATATTTGATGTAGGTTGGGTCATTCATATGAATTGACTGGATTATAAATATTAGCATATAACAATAATACTCTTTATGGTATACTAAATTTCCTTGTCTTTGGCTCATGAATAATGAAGCCATATATTTAACATCAACACGAGCTAGAGACCCATAAAACTATGATGAGGGCTTCAATTAGATCAGAATCAACAGTGAGAGAGTGGAAAATTTCTTCTTTTGTTTCTATTAGCATCGATTTCCACCAATCCTATGCTAAACTAGTGAATCCACAATTAATCAGTGTTGTTACATACCTAGCTATCATGGTATCATTTGAGGCTCTTTTAGCGGTATCCCAATTTCCAATAAATTGGAAAGTGTCTTTTAATTCTTCTGGGTGTTTGACATCCTATCACTACTACATATGGGCGGATTATTCCACGAAAATTTTGCACGCTTCCACTAGTTTCATATTTTTTTTAAACAGGGTGGGATTTTCGCCGCTATT
>SNQJ01S0232170.1:1439-14140 GCA_010110895.2 Picea sitchensis
CCCGATGCACCAAACGTCGATGGCGCTTGATCTCTGCCACGTGTCCTCTGCCAACGGATGGTCCAGATCCTCGTTGGGATTTCACGACTATTGATGTCCTAATCCTCACGACCTCGAGAACTCTGATTTCCCGATGGCCGATATCCCGATGATGACTCCTCTCGTCAGGATTTCTTCTCCTGCTCACGAGGACTTAACTCCCTTGCAGTTTCTGTAGATCCGATCGCTGTTGGGTATCTTCCCCAGATCTNACCCAGATTTGTTCTCCTCGTGTGCTCCTCCTCTAGAAGCTAAACTTTGCGCTACTCCTCCCGATCCAATGGTTGTCGAGATTTCCGTATGAGATCCGACGACTATCGGTCTCCTCCTTCTGTAGGCTCCTCCTGAGCTTCTCCTAGACGTAGAAGTCAATGGTCTAGATCTGTTCCTCCACCAATCCGATGGCTGCTGAGCTCTTCTGAGCTTCTTGCATGCTTTCTTCCTTGCGCTTGGAAGAATTTGAATTTCTCCAAGGCCTCAACCTTTATCTTCTTTCTCCTCTGTGAACTCTTCGACCTTGAGTCTCATTGCGCGTATGAGAATGCTTCCCTTCTTGAGCTTCTTCCTTTCAAATCTTCAAAGGATTCTTTCGACTCCTGCACTCCTTGCAGAGTCTCCTCGCACATACAGCGTGCTATCTCTTCTGAGCTTCCGCAACACTCAGACCCCTTGGGGGATTTTTTCCCTCTTCTCCTTCAGATGGAGAAATGGACACCTTCCTTGCTGTCCTGCTGCTCAAGCAACTTCTTGCTGAGCCTTATGGGTATTCAGCAACCCAGTAAAGGTCCCTCAGTGGACTCTTCTTTCAGCTCCAGAACTCAAAGAGTTCTCTTACCTCTATGCCTATTTGCACACTTCCTCGACACCCTCCTGGTGGAGTATCTTCTCCTAGAACGCCCACCGGTTTTGTCTCCTTTTTCCTGTGCCTCTATGTACCTGCTCAATGCCCACCTGGCAGAGCTTCTCAAAATCCTCAGTTATTCTATTTCTTTTGAACTCACAGTAGAGTTCCTTCCAACTGCACCACTGTGCACACGCTCAATGCCCACCTTGCAGAGCCCTACAGAACTCCTCAGAGATTCTGTCTTCTAAACTCACAACAGAGTTCCTCCAACTGCACCTCGTGTATATGCTCAATGCTCACTTGGCAGAGCCCCCACAGAACTTACACCGAAGTTATTTTTGCAACTGTGTTTTAGCTACACAGCCTTGCCTCCTGAGGTGTTCAGTAACCTCAAAGGTCTTCCTCCTCTGAGTTGTTGATTTCAACTTGATCCGTTGGATCTTTTAAATGATTATGGTTGAGTTTTAAACTTGCATGAATTCATCAACCATTTGAGAATTTAATGAAAGAATGAGGAAAATAAGAGGATTATGACATTCAAATACACATATGCAGATCTGAAATAAATAAATGACAGCAAACCATAAGAACGCAGGTTGATAACGGAGTTCGACACAATGTTTTCCTACGTCTTCGGGCCTTTTTCCTTGTGGGGGAGGCTTCTTTATTTCTTCTCAAGTGCTCAAAATTACATCTCAGCAATGCCAAAAGGCTACAAGACTGATCTGGTCTTGTTGTCCCAGATCTCTAGAACCCTATGAAAGAAACGGCATGCAAAACTGATGCTCCAAGCTCCCATAAACGATCTGACAACGTTTCAACCTCAAAGGCTTCCCTGCATCAAACTGACTTTGGCTTGGCTTTCCTCCAGCATAAATCTGCTCTGAATGAATGTCCATTGGCCTCAAACAGGCCTGGTTTATATAGGCTTGGAGTTGGTTTCACATCCCCAACTTCCTCCAAGAATCTGGCCTCCAAAAATGCCCAATATCCCCCAAAAATGGAGTAAATCTGTTAAAAATAGGCATATTAAATTACAAAAAACCAATTTTTGTTTGAAAAACCCACTTTATCAAAATAATAGGGCGTTAGCCCCCAATTCCTGGGCGCGGCCCCCTTTACTCGGTCGTATGTTGTGGCATGTGGCCACGCGCCTTACGCACTGGCCCCTTTCTATTGGCCCCCGGCTCCTGGTTCCTTGGCGAGTGTATAGGCCCACGGGCCTAACGTAATAATAAACCCGCGCTATAGTTGGTTCAGCTCCCGGGTCGTATGGTCAATGGCATATACCCGCGGGCCAACGGTCATAACAAAACCTGCCAAAATTACCGCCGTGCCCGTGGTTACATGTGGTATGGTTCCCGCCATGTGCATTGAACCGAGGGCTGGGGCGAAGCCCCGGCCCTTTTTGGTGCCCAATGAACAGTTGGCGCAATTCAAAATAATTTCGCACCGTTTGGTTAACAAAAATCACCCGCCGGCGGGCCGGCTAGCCCATACCGTTAAGTCATTCGCCTGTCGGAGGTCACGGGTTCGACCCCCGGCCGAGCCACAGCAAAAACTTTTAACAACCATATAACCAACGAACCAATAATGCAGTGCCATGTGGCAGCCCATGACTGGGCCACGTGGTGCTTTAAAACCCAATTAAAACATGCCACGTGTCAACTTGTGGTTGGCCCACATCATACTGTCGTACTGACACCTGTCACTCTGTCGTGATGCCACGTTCTCAACCGTACTGCCACCTGTCAGATGTCATACTGCCCAGTCATCTGCCGCATCAGCCTGCCATGTCACTGGATGACGTCAGCCTGCCACGTGTCACCCTGTCAGTGGTGACACGTGTCACCTCAGCACTGGTCCGATTGTACGCCAAAAGTGCCAAATCCGCATGACACGTGTCGCATCCTGGTGATGCCACATGTCCTCCATATGATCTGCCATGTGTCACCTTCTGAAGCCGCCACGTCAGCTGTACGGTCATGCCACGTGGACTGTACGGACTGTACAGTCATCCCCTTTTTTGCTTGTTTGATTTTTCGGACAGAACGCGATATCTCCTCCATACGGACTCCGTTTTACGAAGTAAATATACCATCGGAATCAGGAAGACGAGACAGACGCAATGGAACAGGTTTCGTCGCATTCCGAGCACTTTCATTTTTGAGCATTTTTCAAGCCCTATCAGGCTTCTGTATCCGATTTCGGATCAACTGTGCACACGCTCAATGCCCACCTTGCAGAGCCCTACAGAACTCCTCAGAGATTCTGTCTTCTAAACTCACAACAGAGTTCCTCCAACTGCACCTCGTGTATATGCTCAATGCTCACCTGGCAGAGCCCCCACAGAACTTACAACAAAGTTCTGTTTGCAACTGTGTTTTAGCTACACAGCCTTGCCTCCTGAGGTGTTCAGTAACCTCAAAGGTCTTCCTCCTCTGAGTTGTTGATTTCAACTTCTGTGCCTCGGCACATCTTTTTCTGACTCTGCAGAGTTCAGAAGTGCATCCTCTGTGCACGGCTCTCAGAACCCGCAGCGTTCTGTCACACCCTCCTGGTGTGAAGCCTCAAAGACCTTCACCTGAAATCAAACAACCCCTGCAAATGCACTAACACACACATTCATAGCATATAATGAACATTCACAGACATGCATATAAGATAGAACACATGCAGGAAAATTTGCTTCTGTATATGTTAATAATGGCGAAAATGCCTATATCTTTACAATGGTGTTCCTAAGCTCTCTCTGGCTCTTCTCCTACAATCATCCCTTACTCAAAATGAGATATGAAAATCTCTTTTACCTGAGGGGCTCATCGAGTGCTTCCCTCCAGGTTCACCTACTCTAATAAATTACATTCAATGGCTGTCTAGTCCAGTGCCTGGATCTAGATCTCAGTCGATCTAACATTAAAGCCTATCCTATCTAATGCCTGCACAAAGCCACGGCTTCCATGGCTCACTAGCCTAAGCATTAATTACATTCAATTTCAAATTTCAAATGAGGCTACACCTCCCTTCATCCTTTGAATGCGTGCACGCTGACGTGGCTGGCTGGCTGGCTGGCTGCATGGAGAGATGCTCCTGCATCAATGTATATGATTGATGGCTTCTCAGGATACAATCATATCTCTGTCCTACCTGAAGATAGAGATAAAACAACTTTTACTACTCCTTGGGGCACATTTATGTATGCTAAAATGCCCTTTGGTTTAATGAATGCAGGTGAAACCTTCCAGTGAACAATGGATATTGCCTTCATTGGGGAGAAGGAAACATTTGTGGTCATGTATCTATATGACATTACAGTGTTCTCAAGATATGATAAGGAACATTATCATCATTTGAAGAAGGTTTTCCTGAAATGTAGAAAGTTTGGGTTGTCTCTCAATCCTAAGAAGTCTTTGTTTGCTATGAAAGAAGGCAAGTTGTTGGGACACATTGTCTCAGTAGAAGGAGTAAGGATTGATCCAAAAAGAGTAGAGGCCATTAAGACTCTGTCTCTTCCTAGATCCAAGAAGGAGATCCAATCTTTCTTGGGTAAAATAATTTTTTTGAGAAGATTCATCTCTAACTTTGTTTATTTGGTTAAGTTTATCACATCTATGCTTAGAAAGGGAAATGAGGTGAAATGGACTATTGAAGCTCGAAATTATTTTGATCAAATCAAACAAGCATTGACTGAGGCACCTATTCTCATCAGCCCTAATTATTCAAAATAATTTTTGATATTTTATTTTTCCTCACATGACACATTGGTTGTTGTCCTTCTTCATAAAAACACAGATGGGATTGAGCAGCCTATTTCCTTTTTTAGTAGGGCATTAAGGGATGTAGAGGTGAGGTATGATATTATGGAAAAGAAAAATTATTCTTTGGTTAACGCCATTAAATCCTTCAAGGCATATATTCTACATTCCACGATTATTTCCTATGTCCCATCGGCCTCTGTGAAGGAAATACTAATCCAACCTGACATAGATGGAAAGAGGAGAAAATGGATTGCCAAAATTCTGGAGTTTGACCTTGAAATGAATCCTACTAAGTTGGTGAAAGGGAAAGGTTTAGATATATTTCTTGCTGAATCAAATTGCAAATCATTGGGGGTTAATTTCATGAACCTAAAATTTAAAATCAACAAATTGATATCTCTGTCAAAATCCCTCATATTAGTCCCAACTTGACAGGATGCACTTGGTAAAAAGACATTATTTATTTCTTGCAAAAGTTACATCCTCATGATGGTTTGAAGAAGAACAAGGTAAGATATTTGAAACTAAAATCAATCATATATTGTCTTATTGATCACATAATTTATTGGAAATATCCTCTAGGGATTCTCTTGATATGTCTAGATCCACAGGAGGCTCAAAAGACCATGAATGATTTTCATGACAACTTATGTGGGGGTCATCATTTTTGGAGAACCACAACATATAAGATCCTCAGAGTGGGTATTTTTGGCCTAGCCTTTTTACTGATGTTTGTGCAAATATTAGGGTCTGTGACACATGTCATAAATTTTCAGGAAAGAAACAACTAAAATATTTTCCTTTGAAGCTTGTGGTGGTTTCTAGTCCTTTCCAACAGTGGGGAATTGACTTCATTGGAGAAATTCATCCAACTTCAAGTGGTCAACACTGGTGGATTTTGACCACAACTGACTAATTCAACAAGTGGATAGAATTCATTCCAATAAGGATTTCCTCACACAAGGTAATCATTGGTTTTCTTGAAGATATTATGTCAAGATTTGGTTGTCCATGCAAGATTTTTACTGATAATGTTGCATCTTTCAAAGTTGAACCATTGGTGAAGTTTTGTGAGAAGTATGGGATTCGATTAGTTCATTATACCCCTTATTACCCCCAAGGAAATGGTTTAGCAGAATCATCTAACAAGAGCCTTGTAAAGATCATTAAGAAGTTGCTGGAGGACAACAATAAATCATGGGACTCATAGCTAAAATTTTCCTTATGGGCTGATAGAGTCACTACAAAGAGATCACTTGGTATTTCCCCCTTTCATCTTGTATATGGGATTGAAGCTATGTTTCCTACTCAACTTTCCTTTCTTGTGGAAAATTTCCTTCAAGATCAACAAGGAGAACCAGATGATATGGTCAGAAGGATGCATCAACTAGTCGAAGTACATCAGACTAGGGAGCAATTCCTTGATAAAGCACATAGCCATCAATAGAATATCAAGCAATCTTTTGATAAGAAGGTAAACAAAGAATATTTCCAGCTGGGAGATCTGGTTCTCAAGTGGGATGCACCAAGGAAAGATAAAGGAAAACATGGTAAATTCAAAGACTTGTGGATTGGTCCTTTCAAGATTTCTGAAGTTTTTCAAAATAATACTTGTAAATTGCAGAACTTGGAAGACTTTGAAGTTTTTGGTGGCTCAGCTAATGGGAATTTTCTGAAGAAGTATTTTTCTTAAGCCATCAGTGGCTTTCCCTTCCATTGTAAATATCATTTTTGTTTTTCTTTCTATTGAATAAATGACCCCATAGCCCTAAGATAAGACATTGAAGCTCCTTGTTCTTGGAAACTCACATGGAGCATGCCATCCCCCGTGGAGCCAATGTTATCACATGGAATTGATTGGGTCAATTCATCCTTAGGTTTTTTTTTATTATCATTAGTGTTGTTTAGTTTTTACTTTTGTCCTCTTCCTTATAGTCTTTTTAGGTTGTAGCAAAAATAAAATTAGTGTTGATATTGGCACATTACCCTTGGTTTATATCTTTATCTTTATGATAAGATTAGACAATCCATTATCCTTATGCCTCCACCACCACCCTGACATGTCACCACTTCCAAGATGTACTAAAACCCCTCCACTTTGTCCCTTTACCCGTTAGAAGATCAAATCAGGTTCTTTTTGTAGGTTGCCATCTCCTCAAATAGTTCACAATGCATCTCAAGTACACTTTTCTTTCATCAGCATAATTGCACTCATAATTCCTTGTCAGCCGATCTCCTTGTTTTTAGCAGTTATGTTTTTAAAGAAATAACCTGGAATTTCATCATTAAATTTTTTCTAACTGTTTTCCAAGATTTCAAATTACCCCTAGCTCAGTGCTGCAAAAACTGGTGCTTTCAGACAAGTGCTATGGAAATTGATATGAACTGGCTGGAGAAAGTGTTTTGGAGGTTATACTAGTTGCAGGTGGATTCCTTCAAGCACAAGCATATCAATTTTCAAGTCTCATCCTCCAGGTAATCCATGAGCATTTTTATCTCTGTTGAAGAATAGTAAAAGGTTGTTCTTATTATTTCTTTTCCTAGGTGTTGTGAATTGTTGATCCATGCTGCCAACTATATTATTTACCCCTATTATCACGATTCTCATCCAAGTGCAGAGATATTAACCTCTTTTTACCAAAATTTAAACAAACCTTGTCGTTAGTCCACCTTGCCTATTCCATATCTGGCTGTTTATGATTACTACAAACTCTGTTGTGAATCCCCTGTTTTGGCGTTGAAAACTCTGTGCAACAACTTAGCACTGTTATTCACCTACCTCAAAACCTGTACTAGTTTGTTTCCATCAATATCTCCATTCTAATCCAATTCTATCTATTTTTTAAATTTAAAAAGGACTTTTGCTGGTAAAGTTATGATGATTTTGTTAAAATGATGGTGAAGTATTGAACAAAATATTTTTGCAGCGAGATTTCTCCTTGTATCTCCATTTTCCTGTGTAGTCTTCTTTCATTTACTGAATATCAACTGCCCTTTCATAAGCCTCGACGTCAAATAGGCTGAAGAACACTAAATCCTTAGATAAGACCAACCTTTGAAAGAGATTATCCATAAAACCCTAAATCCTCTATTTTTATGTTTTGCCTCTTGCATCACTCAAATTGTTGACTTAGTTTTCTTCCTATAACATCAATCGATAATCCACAACAGAAGAAGGCTCACAACGGTGGGGTCATTATGAGGACTGAGCCCTATGACATGTAAATTTTTTTTGTTGAACCTTTGATCAGGGAGGTATTCTAAAGAATGGGATGTTTTAATTTATGTTAGAAGATGCAGAGGGGGAACCCTAAGGTGGCTAGAGAATTTTCTTTGAATTTTGATGGAAGAAAAACTAAATTTAGGACTATTGAAATTGAAGTGTCTGAAGCAACCATAGCAACAAATAATAAAATACCAAATACTAGTCAAAGGTGGTTTAAGGCCATGAATCTAAATGAAACCTTCTCCAAATAATTCCTTAAACCAGAATGTCAGGGAGATAATCTATCAAAGGGAGTGCCTAGGAGCCACATGGTTGAAGTATTTGATAAGTTTCTAAGGGTGATCCGAAGATATTCAACTATGAGGGCAAGTTCAATATGATATATCAGTACCACATTAGACTTTTGTTGCACCTCACAGGAAAATACCTCATGAATCTCCTTTAGAAGCATTGGAAAAATGGTTGACAGGGTCCAAGCTAAGTCTAAGGCAGTTGACACAAGTGTTTTTCACTCATGGTTGATTAAAATGATTGTGATGGAGGAGTTGAAGAAGAAAAACATTTACTGGGAGAAGTTCATTGCCTATGCACATTTGCAATTGAATGTTACTCCTACTCCACAATCCAAAGTGCAGAGTCCTCTTCATGATGACAACACTGTACACACATAGACAAGTAGGAAGAGGAAGAGAAAAGACATTGATAAAAATGATGAGGATCCTAAGGAACAAGAATAAGAAGGGGGGTCTCATTACTCTCCTCAAACGTAATTTTCACCCAAAACATTCGTAGAATCAACAAAAAAATCCATCAACTAGAGTTGCAGGCACAAAAAGAAGGAGGTTACTCTTCCCCTCACCAGCTGTTGCAGTTGAAGCTAGAGCTAGGAGGCCTTTCACAAGGTTATCAACAAAGAAGGAAAGTGTTGAAAAAAAGGACACAATGGAAGCTCCCATCAAGATAAAGGGTAAAGGTAAAGTTGAAGTTTTTGAAAAACATATTGAGGTCATAGCCATAACCACTCCCCTAGAAAACCCTACCTTCAAAAGACTGAACAAACAACTTAAATAAGCTAGAAAGGAGATTGCTAACTTGAAGGGAGAAGGGTTGGCTGAAAGAAAAAAGTTGAAGGATCTTATGGACATGTATATGGAAAATATTGATAAAGCCAGGTTTACAAAAAAGACATTTTTGCCCCTCCATAGGTAGCTTAAGAATTTATAAAGACATAAGAGGGATTTACAAGCTCAGATCAGAAGACTTAAACTGAAGTTGCAACCTTTTAAATAAGAACTAGCCCAAATAAATTTGAATATGTTGGCCCAAGCTGCCACAAGGTGGAGTTTTAGGCTCATAAAGTAATGGATGAAATACCTTAAGAAATATCAATTTTGGAAATGATTGCTCCTTTCTTTTTGAATATTTTTGAGGAAGTATGCTACGTATAACTGATTTTTTCACTCATACACCACATTATGAGGTTTCTACAAGCATACCTAACTCTAGAGGAAGTTTTTGGGTGTTTTGGAGCTTAAACTAGACTAATTGGGAAGCTACAGGATAGTTTGCAACGCCTGGTGCTGCGAACTGGTTTCTACAGTCAAGCATTGCAAACTTCACTGTGAACTGGCTGATACAATCAACGCTACAATATATGCCACAAAAGCCTATTTTTATGGTTTTAGAGGATCAATGATCACCAAATGGCTTGGGGAGCATGGTGCAATTGTTTGGAGGTTAGTTTAAAGCTGGAGGATACCTAGGAAGAAAAGGAATGCGCTCAAAAGACACCTCATTATGCAAGATTAAGGTGTTAGGATAATTTCCAACATTAGTATTTTTTATAGCAGTTTGCTATTTCTAGTTTGTACATGTGTAATTACCTCAGTTTAAGATGGAAGAATCCTATGTTAGAGGATGAAACTCACATTGTATGTTATCTTTCCTTATCTAGGCTATAAAAGAATCCTTAGGATATATTTTGTAGGTTCGAATGGTGGATGTAAAAGACTCTTTTGGTGATATTAATGTAACATAGCCTACTCTAGTTTGATGTATCAGAGTTGATGGAATTTTGTTTAATGGAAGTCGGTTTTCTCTCTTGCCATCTTATTTCTCTTTCACTCTGAAATTTTACTGTCATTGAATGATTCAAATGATGTTTTGTAGTTGTATTGCAATGAATGTTTGATTGTGATGTTGTTATAACTTTATCAAATTTTTTAGCTTGGATTTAAGAAGCTCTTGTATCTAAAGATTTTCTCTCATTTTTCCACTAGCAAAGCTTGATACTAGTGGTAGACTTACTTCACTTATCATACTAAGTCTTCATTCTATCCACACTAATCCCAAAACCATGATCTAAGTTAAACACAACCTCTTTTGTTGATGCATTTCATCTAGAATTTCCTATGTTTTAACATTACTGGACTGAGTTTTATCCATTTGACCCCACATTTTAAAACTTACCTCATAAGATTATTAATGGGTACTGAGCTTACAATTTAGCGGTCAAAGTGTAACTTTCAGTGCTAACAGACTCGACCAAAATGTGTTGAGGAACCTGTTGTCACGATTTTAGGTGATAGTTTGTGGTATCCCAAAATGGACGTAGACTCGTTCAAAGAAGATCTTGGTAGTATCTTCCACTTTGATGCTCTTCTTGCAGACTATGATAATGATCATATTTGAAAACTGATCAACCACCACAAATACACAATCATTGTCGTTCTTGGTGGACAGAAGGCCAGACATGTAATCCATCGAGATGGATTCCCAAGGCCTCTCGAGAGTAGGAAGAGGGGTGTATAATCCTTGCTTGTTGATGGTTGGCTTGGCAATGGCACAGGGAGTGTAAGATCGGATATACTTGTTGACGTCTTGTCGAAGTTTTGGCCAATAGTTTTTCTTCTGGAGAATGACCACAATTTTCTCCATGCCAAAATGTCTTGCCACCCTACTGTAGTGAGCCTCCTAGATAAGATTTGTACGCTCGCTTGTGGGAACACAGAGGTGGCCCAGATGGCATAACATTCCATCCTGGATGTGAAAATCAATTACATTCTCTCATGTACCCAATATTTTATAGGTGGTGGCGAAGTCAGGGTCATGTTGAGAAAGTTAGGGCCACTCATATGCCTCATGCCCACATGAATGGAGCACTGTGGTGAGTGTAGCAATGGGAGGATGACTGAGGCAGTCAAAGACACAGGTTTTTCTCCCTTTTTATACTTGATGTTGCAATGGAAGTGTTGTAGGTATGTAGAACACTTTTTATGGTGGTCGTTCTGCAACTTCACATGTGTCTGTATGAACTACATAGGCTTGTGATTAGTGTGGATGATTGTATCCTTTCCCAGAATGTAATATTAGCATCGATGACAGGCTTTCACAATGGAATACATTTATTTATCATATGTGGGATATTTTCGGACAACATCTAAGAGTGTCTCACTATGGTATGCTACTAGATGACCATATTGAGTGAGAAATGCACCTACAACATAGTCGAAGGCATCAGTCTCAATCTCAAACAGTTGTTGTAGATCAGGTAAGGAGAGTACTGGAGTTGAGAACAAGAAATCCTTCAGATCATCAAATGCTTGTTTTTGTGCCTACCCCCATGCAAAATTTTCCTTTCCACCACCCTTAGTTACTTGGCCGAGGGCCCATGCAATATGGGAGAATCCCAACACGAACCTTTGAAAGAAGTTGACAAGTCCCAAGAATCTATGAAGCTCAGATAGTGTGGTCGGGGTTGGCCAATCAAGAATGAATTGGATTTTATCTAGATCCACATGTACCCCATGCTCATCAACAATGTATCCCAAGTATTGGAATTTTTTCATGCCAAAGGAAAATTTTTCCAAGTTGGCATATAGCTTGTGTTGCCACTGAGTGCCCAAAACCTGTTGAATATGATTCATGTGCTCCTCCCAAGTTTTTTTGAAGATGAGGATGCCATCCAGATATACCACCACAAAATAGTTGGTGAAGGGTCTCAATACATCATCCATCAATCTCATGAAATTTGTTGGTCCATTTTTTAAGCCAAAGGGCATGACCAACCATTCGAAGAGATATTTTTTATATTTGAAAGTTGTCTTCCATACATCAGTTGGTTCGATGGGAACCTCGTGATAGCCAAAATTTAGTTCAATATTGCTGAAGAACTTTTCCCCCTTGATTTGGTCAAGAAGGTCATCAATTCGGGGAATTGGGTACCGGTTCCTGATTGTGATTTTGTTTAATGCTCTGTAATCAATGCAGAGCTGCCAGGTCCCATATTTCTTCTACACCAACACAATTGGGCTTCCACAAGGGGAGGAGTTGGGTCAGATGTTCCCCTTTTGAAGAAACTCTTGGATGTGGCACTTGATTTTGTCATTTTCCATCAACGAGTGATGATAGATTGGTCCATTAGGCAGTTGCACACTAGGGGTTAGGTCAATTGGATGCTTGACTTAACAGTGTGTTGGTACCCCGATGGGTGAGCAGAAGATGTATCTGTACTTTGAATACAATAACATAGATATATGGAGAACAACAACATATATCTAGTGAACAATAACTTTTATTGAATAAATAAAATAGGCTGAAATTGTAAAATTGTAGAATTGAAAACAACTTGCTCGACTGGTGGTATCTATCTCTGAGAAGATATGTGGCTGATACATGCATCAATATGAGAACAATGATTACAATGAGTCTCTAGAGGCCTTTTTAACATTACTCATGAATGCCAAAACCCTATACATCCAAAAACCTAACCCTAGAAGATGAAACACCAAAAGTTATGTGGGCCCCAATGGGTAAGTTGGTACCTCAACTTCCC